>SKCR01033560.1:0-83238 GCA_019454045.1 Zanthoxylum bungeanum | reverse complement strand
CCCATGACTCTTGTCGAGTCAAGTTGGACTCCTGAACCTGCATTCGGTTCAGTCGACAAATGGACATTCCCCATGACTCTTGTCGAGTCAAGTGGACTCCTGAACCTGCATTTGGTTCAGTCGACAAAGGGACATTCCCCATGACTCTTGTCGAGTCAAGTGGACTCCTGAACCTGCATTTGGTTCAGTCGACAAAGGGACATTCCCCATGACTCTTGTCGAGTCAAGTTGGACTCCTGAACCTGCATTGGTTCAGTCGACAAAAGGACATTCCCCATGACTCTTTTCGAGTCAAGTGGACTCATAAACTTGCATTTGGTTCAGTCGACAAAGGGACATTCCCCATGACTTTTGTCGAGTCAAGTGGACTCCTGAACCTGCATTCGGTTCAGTCGACAAAGGGACATTCCCCATGACTCTTGTCGAGTCAAGACGGACTCCTGAACCTGCATTTGGTTCAGTCGACAAAGGGACATTCCCAATGACTCTTGTCGAGTCAAGTGGACTCCTAAACCTGCATTTGGTTCAGTCGACAAAGGGACATTCCCCATGACTCTTGTCGAGTCAAGTGGACTCCTGAACCTGCATTCGGTTCAGTCGACAAAGGGACATTCCCCATGACTCTTGTCGAGTCAAGACGGACTCCTGAACCTACATTTGGTTCAGTCGACAAAGGGACATTCCCCATGACTCTTGTCGAGTCAAGTGGACTCCTGAACCTGCATTTGGTTCAGTCGACAAAGGGACATTCCCCATGACTCTTGTCGAGTCAAGTCGGACTCCTGAACCTGCTTTGGTTCAGTCGACACAGGGACATTCCCCATGACTCTTGTCGAGTCAAGTTGGACTCCTGAACCTGCATTCGGTTCAGTCGACAAAGGGACATTCCCCATGACTCTTGTCGAGTCAAGTGGACTCCTGAACCTGCATTTGGTTCAGTCGACAAAGGGACATTCCCCATGACTCTTGTCGAGTCAAGTCAGACTCCTGAACCTGCTTTGGTTCAGTCGACACAGGGACATTCCCCATGACTCTTGTCGAGTCAAGTTGGACTCCTGAACCTGCATTCGGTTCAGTCGACAAATGGACATTCCCCATGACTCTTGTCGAGTCAAGTGGACTCCTGAACCTGCATTTGGTTCAGTCGACAAAGGGACATTCCCCATGACTCTTGTCGAGTCAAGTGGACTCCTGAACCTGCATTTGGTTCAGTCGACAAAGGGACATTCCCCATGACTCTTGTCGAGTCAAGTTGGACTCCTGAACCTGCATTGGTTCAGTCGACAAAAGGACATTCCCCATGACTCTTTTCGAGTCAAGTGGACTCATAAACTTGCATTTGGTTCAGTCGACAAAGGGACATTCCCCATGACTTTTGTCGAGTCAAGTGGACTCCTGAACCTGCATTCGGTTCAGTCGACAAAGGACATTCCCCATGACTCTTGTCGAGTCAAGACGGACTCCTGAACCTGCATTTGGTTCAGTCGACAAAGGGACATTCCCAATGACTCTTGTCGAGTCAAGTGGACTCCTAAACCTGCATTTGGTTCAGTCGACAAAGGGACATTCCCCATGACTCTTGTCGAGTCAAGTGGACTCTCCTGAACCTGCATTCGGTTCAGTCGACAAAGGGACATTCCCCATGACTCTTGTCGAGTCAAGACGGACTCCTGAACCTACATTTGGTTCAGTCGACAAAGGGACATTCCCCATGACTCTTGTCGAGTCAAGTGGACTCCTGAACCTGCATTTGGTTCAGTCGACAAAGGGACATTCCCCATGACTCTTGTCGAGTCAAGTGGACTCCTGAACCTGCATTCGGTTCAGTCGACAAAGGTACATTCCCCATGACTCTTGTCGAGTCAAGTTGGACTCCTAAACCTGCATTCGGTTCTGTCGACAAAAGGACATTCCCCATGATTCTTGTCGAGTCAAGTGGGACTCCTGAACCTGCATTCGGTTCAGTTGACCAGAGAATATTCCCCATTACTTATGTCGAGTCAAATGTATCCATGGATCTTCAAACTAATCAGACGACCAAGAACCAATAACCATAAGTCAAGTCAAATCAGAAGGACTAAGACTTCGTCTGCCCAGATGATCACGCAATATATTCCAAAAAACCCACATTTTGCACAAAGCTCTTATAAAGCAATCCAACAGAAGGTGATACATTCTTGTCACGTGCTTTTGTGATTAGTATCATTCGACACAAATGTATATACTCTCTAAGACAAAACTTTTTTGACTTAGAGAGTAAGGGACAAACTGTACGAACCAAAAATGGGCCAATGATAAAACCGTCTTTTACCTTAAAAGCCCAAAATGGTATGCAAAGCCCGAAAGTAAAGGCCAGGCCCAAGAAGATTTATGTATTATTGAGTCACAATTAAGTCATAAGCTTAAATACAAAAACCTCTAATTATATCAACTACTCTTCTTCTACTTTGCCCGACACATAAAGCCCAATAAAACCCTTCTTCCACTTGCAGAAGAATGATTCATACATTAAGCCAAATCTTTACCAAACGTTTCCCACTTACCCTAATCATAATCCAACTGCTCCACTTTGTTCACTAAATAAAGATATCTTAGCACATTGTGGGACTGATGCCAGCTGAAAAAGTCATTTACCTTCAACTATAAATTACGAACAAAATACGAGAGACAGGGCAGTGCTTTCTGACAAGCTTCTCTTCTCTAATAAAACTCTCAGAGCTTCATATTTCCTAGACATTTTTCTTCCGCCCTCACGGCCACTTAAAGAAGGTCAAGGTAATAGGAAACCTTGCTTTCATAGTTAACATATTTACTGTTCATTTCATACTATTGACTTGGGCGTCGGAGTGTCTCCGGTACCTACCACACCGGTAGGCAGTCTACTCTCCATTCGTTCTTCTTTGTTTTGCAGGATTGTTAGTGCCCCTACTTCCAAATTCTGATTGTGGACCTCGGCCGAAATCCAGCCTCCACAATACCCACTTAATTTATTACAGGAATTAACTATGCCAATAAAAAGAACCAGCCATAAAAGCGGTGATACTGTTTGTCTATAACAAGTCCTACCAAGGTACTTAATTATGCCAAAATCGTATAAAACCAGCCATAAAGGTGGTAGAAAGATAAAACCAGCCAAAAGGCGGTGAGAAGATAAAACCATCCATAAAGGCGGTGAAAAGATAAAAACAGTCATAAAGGCGGTAGACAGATAAAATCAGCCATAAAGGCGTTAGACAGATTATCAATAATTAATCTAGAATTAAATCAAGTTTTAATCATTAGATTTCAATTTATTTATTATAATAGAAGCGAGTTTAATCTATGTTTTCATTATAAAAGTTTCACCATTACCCTAGCATAAAAGAAATTAGCTACTCATTTTGTAATAAAACATACTTGTACTTTTATTATTGAAAGAAAAAGACATTACAAAAAATCTTTAAGTAAATAAACAAACAAGACACTCTCTCTCTAAGATTTACAGAGGAATCAGTAAAGAAAGTTGAAAATTTATGATGTCGGACGCTCATATTTATAGGTAATTTTGGTCACGCGCGTCGCGACGCCTATTTTCTTCTTGCTTCGCGACGTGCGTGCATGTTGGGACACATGTCAAAAATGCTGAATCCACGTTGGGGACACGTGTTGGTGAGTCGGCGGTGTCTTTCTTTCATTAGGCGCGTCGCGACGCAACGTAGGCTCCATGCGTCGCGATGTGAGTAGTGACATGATGGGGACACATGTTGAAAGGAAGGCGCGTCGTGACGCGATGTAAATGCTATGTCGCGATGCAAGTGTTGATTTCTAATTTTTTCCCTTTTGCAGTCTGGTTCATCATATCGATCTTCCGAGCATTATTTTACCTGACAAATAACATAAAATAACCCACTAAAAACACTCAAAGCATGACATAAACTATTATTTCACAAATTTGCCAATTTTAGGGAGATTAGTGAAACTATAAGTGTAAAATGGTTAACTTATGGTATAATAAATATGCATTTTTTAGTGTTCATCATACCCCCAACCAGCTTATTACTAGTCCCTAGTAATTCAAGCGGAATTTAAAAAGAGAAATTCTTATATAAGTCAATAATTGTTTTCTTTCTTTCTAAATGATCAAATAAATGACTTCTCATGTACTTCTTACAATTCTTCCATGTACTCATAAAACAAGGTATTAATCAATATATTGTGCCCACATATCACAAGTATTTGTTAAAAAGAGAATAATATTTTTGTCTTAAAATTATATTAGAGTTTACACATTTTGGCAGTGAAAGTTTATTTATAAACATATCTTCAATCCATGTATCAAACTTTAGACCAGTGACTCCCAAACCAGTTGGTTTTAGGGCACTAGGTATTAAGACACCCCTTATGGACTTAATTGCTCGTATCTCAGATAGAACGTGTCCAAAACATATCTTCAATCCATGTATCAAACTTTGGGCCAGTTATTCCAAAACCAGTTGGTTTTAGGGCACTAGGTGTTAAGACACCCCAACGGACTTAATTGTTCGGATCTCAGAAAAAAAATATATGATTCCCTTAAGCATTCTTTTTAACCCATGTAACGAGCTTTGGGCCAGTAATTCCCAGATCAGTTATCCTTAGGGTACTAAGTGTTAAAACACTCCTACGGACTTAATTGCTCGAGTTAAAAAGGCTACGAAAATGAAGTTAATTCAACTTCCTTTTTTTTTATTTACATTATAAAAATTTCACTGCCTATAGGTGTTACTCCAACAAACTAAAGAACTGAATATTACAGAATTTTCACTTACCACCCATGATCATATATTTACCATATTGTTGATAATATATGTCAGATGAGCATATAAAGATCAAATTTAATCAATGTTATGGAGAATTCAGAAATTTAAATGATTCAAAAAGAAAGGAACGATAAATAACTTGTTACGAATTAAATTGAGATGCGTCTCAGGAGTGAAAACACCTTACACAGCCACCTCTGAACAATATTTCCACTTGGTTTTAAAACAAACTTGTTGTTATTTTGTGTGTATATATATATATATATATGGATATATATATTTTTACACACAAAATAACAACAAAAATAAAATTTTGAAAAAAAAGACATCAATTAAACATGAAAATTACATGAAAACTATCTAGTAAACTATCATCTCCCCCAACCAAAATGAGACATTGTCCCCAATGTTTTAAGAAAGAAAAGTAGAGTTTAGAAGATATCACCTGGTTATTGCGGAATTGACAGTTACAACTAAGGATTACCAATTGAGATCGAGGTTTACTTTGCGCTTTTTGCCACGATCGTTACCAGACCAGTTCAACTTGGAAAGAATAGGGTCGATTCTTGGTTCATAAGCTAAAAGTTGGTCAATTAAATCATCATCTGTTCTTGCAGTTAGGAAGATATCTCTTATCGGTTTTGTAATAAACCCATTTCTTTTGGCATCTTCAAGAAATACAAAAAGAAAATCGAAAAATCCATTAACATTAAACAACCCAATATGTTTTTGGTGAATATTCAAGTTTGCCCATGACGCAACAGTGAATATTCCTTCCAATATTCCGAGCCCACCTAGTAAAGCAATGAAAGCATCATCATGATTGATCATTTTAGTGAGTCTTTCAGACATACATGGGACAATACATTATTCTCCATTCGATTTTCCGATGATGTGTCTTTCTGATAAAGGTTTGGGAATGATCCCCAAAACCTAGCTTCCACCTTCTTGTACAGCTTTTGAAATACACCCCATCAATCCAAGATTGCCACCACCATATACTAAGTGCATGTTTCTGTTTGCCATAGCTCTACCCAATTCTCTTGCACCCTCAACAAATTCTGGTTTAGTTCCGAAGCTAGTTTCATAAAACACACAGATATTAGTGAATCGTCGTTTTGAAGTTGTCTCCATTTGTGCTATCTCTTTTAGCTAGATGTGTTGAAGAAAGGGAAATGAAGAGCTGAATTTATAGATCCTGAAAAGGGTGAGTGAGAAATGCACTAATATCTGCAAAATGAAAATTTTCAGAAAAATAGATCGTGAACAAAAAGGTTAAATACTGTCAGCAAAAATTAAATCAAAACAGTAATTTAAAGTAAATGAAATCAATGCAATAATATATACTGGTGGTTGTGATTGTGGCTCACATCTTCCTCTGGTTTTACGTCCAGTAACGGCTTGAACGCCCTCTATGGGTCGGAGATAGGCTTCCCATCCAATTTTCTTATAAATTGGCAAACAAGGTCTTTTAAAGTCAGATTCCTGAGACTTTATGGTTGTCTTTCTTTATGAAATTGGGTGTGTAATCTGAGAATTTCACGATGAACATATCCACTAGGATGGGTCTCAAGAGTCAATGATATATCATCAAAAGGCTCCTGACTCAGTCCATCTCTAATAAATTTTATTTTATCTTCGCGATTATCAGACACCATTCCAAAAGAACGACAACGAGTGTTGCACGTATAGCGTGCACACTTATAACAAACACCCATTTGTTTAGCTCTTCATTTTTTTGCATAGGTACTTTTCCCTGAACCAGACATGTAAGGAATGAAGGAGTCAGGTGACTCACCTTCCAAACGAACTTCTGCTTCAATTACCCAATGAATATCACTAGGAATCTCATGAATCATAAGAATTCTCGTTCTTTCTGTGTGGGCTTTGTAAATTTTTATCAGAGCATTTTGGGGAAGTGCAGGAAATATTTGTGGAGGGTTGTGAGAGTTTCTTCCATGCTTGGGTTGTAGGGTATCAGTATTTTTTGGGAAACTGAAATAACCGACTTTGAGTCACTGAGTACCGTTATCCGCTGCTTTACCGGGGTGTGAGATAAAATAAAAGAACAAGAATGCTGCAAAACTAAAAAAATGGAAATTACAGAAATATTAAACAGAACATAAAAGAAACTAAATCAATCAAGGTATAAGAAAATTTTCTTGAAATTGGGTGTGTAGTCTGACAGGAAAAAAGTTTCTTGAAATTTTGAGTACTCCAAAAAGGGTTTCAGATGCTGTCCATTTACTTTAAATACGTCACCATCTCTAGGATTCTCAATGTCAATAGCCCCGTATGGGTAAACGTGTTTCACAATAAATGGACCACTCCATTTGGATTTTAACTTTCCAGGAAATAAATGAAGACGAGAATTAAAAGCAAAACCTTTTGACCAACTTCAAATATTTTTCGTGAAATTCGACTATCATGAAAGGCATTAGTTTTAGCTTTAAGAATTTTCGTATTCTCATATGAATCATTCCTTAACTCTTCAAGTTCATTTAGTTGTAATTTACGTTCATGATCAACATTTTCAAGGTTTGAATTAAATATTTTAATAGCCCAAAATGTTTTATGCTCAAGTTCTACAGGCAAATGACAAGGTTTTCCTTAAACTAGACGATATGGAGATATACCCAAAGATGTTTTGAAAGCTGTTCGATATGCCCAGAGTGCATCAGTTAGTCGAAGAGACCAATCTTTACGATTTGGGTTAACCGTCTTTTCTAAAATTTATTTAATTTCCCTATTTGCTAATCCTACTTGTACGTTTGTTTGGGGGGTGATAAGAGGTGGAAACTTTGTGTGTGACTCCTTAATTTTTCATTAGGGACTCATAAGATCTGTTACAAAAGTGTTTACCTCCATCACTTATGATGGCCCGAGGAATTCCAAATCGACTCAATTGTTTTCTTTTAAAAATTTGATCACAATAGTGTGATCATTGTTCCGACAAGGAATGCCTCGACCCATTTTGAAACATAATCGACTGCAACTAAAATATATAACAATCCAAAAGATGGTGGAAATGGGCCCATGAAATCTATCCCCAACAATCAAAGATTTCGATGACAAGGATGGGATTTAAAGGCATCATGTTTCTTTTTGAACAGAACCCAACTTTTGACAATTTTCGCAAGTTTTACAGAAAGTGTATGTATCTTTAAAAATGGTGGGCAAATAAAATCCACACTATAAGATTTTTGCAGCGGTTTTCTTAGATGAGAAATGACCTCCAAATGTTTCTGAATGACAGAACTGAATAACACCACTTATCTCACTGTCAGGTATGCATCTTCTGAAAATCTGATCGGGGCAGCATTTAAACAGATAAGGATCATCCCAGTAGAATCTTTTGACTTCGGTCAAAAATTTCCTCTTATCTTGTTGGCTCCAGTCTGGGGGTATCTTTCCTGTTGCAAGAAAATTGACAATATTAGCATACCAAAGCATTAAGTTTACCGAAAATAAAAATTCATCGGGAAAAGAATCATTGATGGGAGTGGTATCAATTAGTGACTCGTTTGTGAGTCTCGATAAGTGATCTACAACCACGTTCTCTGCCCCTTTTTATCTTTGGCATCCTGTTTAGACATCAAATATCTAACAGCTTCATGATCATAGTAAACAACAGTTGAAGAACCAATTAAATATGATCGAAATTTATCCAATGCAAATATTACAGTAAATTGTTCTTTTTCGGTGGTAGTGTAATTCATTTGTGCACTGTGTAAAGTTCTACTTGCGTAATATATTACATGCGGCTTACCTTCCTTTCTCTGTCCTAGAACTGTACCAACTGCATAATCACTAGCATCACACATTAGCTCAAATGGCAAGGACAAATAGGAGCAGAAGTCAAAAGACTGATAATTTTTTGGAATGCTTTTTGACATTCTTCGGTCCATTCAAATGTTGCATCTTTTAATAGGAGGTTACATAAGGGTCTGGATATAGTACTAAAATGTTTAATGAACCTCCTATAAAATCCTGCATGTCCTAAAAAAATGAATGTCCCTGAATGTTTTTGGTGATGGTAATTTAGAAATGACCTCTATTTTTGCCTTGTCAACCTCAATACCTTTAGATGACACAACATGTCCTAAAACAATTCCTGAATTAGTCATGAAATGGCATTTTTCCCAATTTAACACAAGTTTTTTTTTCTTCACATCTTTTCAAAATATTTTCCAGATTAGACAAGCAAATATCAAATGAACTTCCAAAGACAGTTATATCATCCATAAAGACCTCTAAGCAGTGTTCAACCAAGTCACTAAATATGCTTAACATGCATCGTTGGAATGTTGCAGGTGCATTAAAAAGTCCAAAAGGCATTTTCCTAAATGCAAATGTTCCAAAGGGGCATGTGAATGTGGTCTTTTCCTGGTTTTCTAAAGCAATGGGAATCTGTTAATAACCCGAGTAACCATCAAGAAAACAATAGTATGGGTGTCCAGCTACTCTTTCTAAAATTTGGTCAAGAAATGGCAAAGGGAAATGATCTTTTCTAGTTGCGTCATTTAATTTTCTGTAATCAATGCACATACGCCAACTAGATGAAATATGAGTTGGGATTAATTCCCCTTTATCATTTTTTACAACAGTAATTCCAGACTTTTTAGGTACCTGTGTAGGACTTACCCACTTACTATCAGAAATAAGGTAGATAATGCATGCATCAAGAAGTTTAAGGACCTCGGTTCTTACTACTTCTTTCATATGAGGGTTTAATCTTCTTTGGGGTTGACGATATGTCCTAACATTATATTCTAGATGTATTCGGTGTGTGCATATTAATGGATTAATACCTTTTATGTCTTTTAAAGTGCATCCAATTGCCAGTTTATGTTCTTTCAACACATTTAAAAGTTTACCTTCTTGATCGCTTGTGAGAGAAGAAGAAATTACCATAGAGTAAGTTTGATTATCTTCTAGAAATGCATATTTCAATCCTTCTGGCAAAGCTTTTAACTCCAAATTAGGTGATTCTTCATGTTTTCATTCGTCCAGTATTCCCAGTTCCTCCAAGTTTTTAATCTTTCTCTCGTCTTCCAATACATGTGTAGAGTCAAGTAGATAATCATTAGTAATATCCGAATTTATTTGCGCACTTGACTCAACAAAATTAGCAGTAAAAAATTCCATAGGATCAGATAAACTCCCATGATATGCTCATCCATAATAGGTTTAATTGATTCTACGCTTTCGTTTTCATTATCTTCATCATATGGTTGTTTGCATATGTTAAACATATTTAGCTCTATTGTCATGTTGCCAAAAGAAAGATTCATGATTCCATTCCTGCAATAATTAAAGCGTTAGCTATCACTAAAAATGGGCGACCAAGTATTATAAGGATTGGCTTATAACTGTCTGCTACAGGTTGTGTTTCTAAAACAATAAAATCCATAGGATATACGAATTTATCGATTTGCAATAACACATCTTCCACAATTCCTTTTGGTACCTTAACTGATCTATCGGTAAGTAAAAGAGTAGTCGAGGTTGGTTTCATTTCACCGATATTTAGTTGTTGGTAAACCGAAAATGGAAGTAAATTTACATTAGCTCCAAGATCAAGTAAAATGTTCAATAATTTGATCTCCAATAATACAAGAAATATTGGACAATCAGGGTCTTTGTATTTTAATGCATTATTGGTTGAGAGAATGGAACTTACCTGTTGTACGGGCCAAATTTGGTCCGTGGGCAAATTCGACCTTTGGCTCAAGGACCACTACTGATGTACCACTGAAACCCCCTAACGAAACCCCAAAGACATAATGCAGGCCCGGCCGAACGAGTACCAATGCCCGTAACCGAAGGACATCGAAACGCCAGCCCACGTAACGCTCAGGCTCATAAATTACACTCATAACTCAGCCATTATCAGCCTACAACGGGCAAACACAATAAACAACCCTCATGAAGTCGACCGTAACCGACACCCAATGAACAAGCAATCAAAGAGCAGTAAATTCACACACTCCCAAGGGTGTGTATATAAGCAAAGAGGATCCATGAGGAAGGGGGATGGAACTTCAAGCTCTACTACTCCCAACTCAGTAATACTCTCTCTATAGCTCTCTTCACCTCCCACATACCGCACTCACGGAAATCCACGGGGATCAAGGTAACATCTTACCTTTGACCCTTGTTCTATGACTTTAGCACCTCATTTCCATCATTGACTTGGGCGTCGGAGTGCCTACGGTATCCACCACACCGGTGGGTAGACCCTTTCCGCTCACCTTACCTCTTTATTTTATAGGATCGCCAGTGCCCCTCTACGAAATCTCGATTGTAGACGTCGGGCGAAAATCAGCGTCTACAGTTTGGCGCCCACCGTGGGGCCCTAGTGATTCATAATAAGCAAATCCCATTCAGCCAATGACGAACTCGCAAGCATCAACATGGCTTCAGGCAGCGAGCCTTCAGATCCAATAGCCAACCAGTTGGCCATTCTCCAGGAACGCCTACGCGTACTAGAAGAGGAAAATTCAGCCATAAAGAATACCAATGGCGACCTTCAAAGGCAGTTGGAGCATATTTCCACCACCCATAGTGGAGTAGGGCCAACGAATCCCCTTCAAGCTTCAGGCCGCCAGCCTAATTCGGTGGAGACATCAAACTTTGAAAGAACTGAAGGTCCCCTTCCTGAAGATCGTCCAATCGGTCACGGAAGAAACCAACAAGTCCCCCCCAGCCGAAACAATGACAGCTTCGACATTACGCAAGGAAATGGAGGAATTCAATGAGGCAATTCTCTCCAGCTTACCTGGAGCCAGGCTACTGTTGAGGAAAAGTAGAGCATGAACCCTGACAGATACTCCATTCGACAAAGGGATAAACTCGGTTGAGCTCCCACGAAAGTTTAGCCCTCTAGAAATGAAATTGTACGATGGATCAACCGACCCCGATGACCACATAATCCATTACAAATACAAAATGATGTCCACAGGCCTTTCTCCACTCCAGAGGGAGGCAGGAATGTGTAGAGGATTCGGAGAGACGTTGGCCGGTCCAGCCCTCACATGGTTTATAAATTTACCATATCGATCGATTGGATCCTACAAAGAATTGGCAGAAAAGTTCGTGGGACACTTCGCTAGTTCATGCAAGTTCGAGAAGACCCCATACCACCTCAATTTGATACAACAACGGAAGGGAGAGTCTCTTCGAAGATACATCTCACGCTTTAACAAAGAGAGAATAGATATCCCAGATCTCCACCAGCCGACAGCGGTATAAGCATTTCGTAATGGGTGGTTGACAGATAGCGGCCTCTACAAGAAGCTAACAAAAAACCGATGCTACACCATGGAACATGCATTGGCAAGAGCCCAAATGGAGATCAGATGGGAAGATGATAAGAGGAATACAAGTAAGGAAAGTTCTTCCAGTCTACGAGAGAAGAGAACGAGCCCATCCAGACAACCGAAAGAATTCGATAGGAGGGGCCAGCATACAATCGACCGAAGAACATATCGTCCAAGGGATTCCCGCCCCTATAACATGGCTTCCAATCGCGGGCCAATCCCTTACGACAGAAGAACCCCCAATGGTGCACCAAGACTCCCAGACTACAACTTCATTAAATCACCAGGTGAACTCGTCTCAGTCCTCAGGAAGATGGGGAATGAAGTGAAATGGCCTCCACGCTCCAAGGAAGGCTCCGAAAAGAAAGACACCAGTAGATGGTGCGAATTCCACCGAGACTACGAGCACACGAAGACCGACTACATAGCACGAAGGTTGGAAGTCCTGGAACTACTAAACAAAGGGCACCTGAAAGACTTATTAACGGAGAAAAGGAAAAGCTACATTGGCCCAGAGAGAAGAAAGAGAAGACCGGGGAGGAGCCCCAATTCCTCCTCCAATCAACAGCACCGTCAACTTCGTCTCAGGAGGTTCAGAAGTAAGTGGGGTCTCTTATTCGACAGTGAAATGACAAACCATGATGGTTTCTTCTGTTGTCTCGGATTACCAGCAAACTGTAGCGGGAGACTACACATGGCTAATGATTGAGTTCTCGGATGACCAAATATCCAATCATGTGAACCCCCACCATGACGCCTTGGTGATATCCCTACAAGTGGCCAACTTCATGGTCAAGTGAGTGCTTGTCGACACTGGATCATCAGCCAACATTATCTTCTTGACGGCTCTCAATGACATGGGAGGAGGATTGGAGAAAATGAACCATCGGTCTACGGCCTTGATAGGCTTCAGCGGATAGCAGAAATTCACTATGGGCAAAATTTGTCTCCCAGTATACGCAGGGGGAATCAATAAAATGATTACGTTTCTGGTCCTTGATTGCCCTTCAGCCTACAATCTGATAATGGGACGACCATTGATCCATGAGATGCGAGCTGTTTCATCTACATACCACCAGATGTTGAAGTTTCCAACCAAATGGGGGGTCCAAGAGATTATAGGGGATCAGCTTGCTTCCAGGGCCTGTTATCAAACCACCCTGAAGCATAAATCCCAGTCGGCATAGCAATTACAGGAAGATCTTATCGAGACTACGCAGATGGGCCCAAAGTGGAGGAACTCGATGAGGTCCAGATTCACCCACACTACCCAGATCATAAGACCCAAGTTGGAGCCGACCTTGACCCGGTGTTGCGGGCTGAACTGGTAAAATTCCTCCAGAAGCACCATGATTGCTTCGCCTGGTCGTATGGAGATATGACAGGGATATACCCAGAAATGATGACTCATGAGCTATATGTAAATCCGACTCACCCGCATGTTAAGGAAAAAGGAGGAAGTTTTCCCCAGAAAGGAACCGAGTCATCGATGAAGAAGTTCAGAAGTTATTGGAGAATTGAGCGGTCAAAGAAGTGCAGTACCCGGACTGGCTTGCCAACGTGGTGGTCTTACGGAAGAAAAATGGAAAATGGCGAGTCTATATCGACTTCACAGACTTGAACAAGGCATGTCCAAAGGATTCCTTTCCACTCCCACATATTGATTCGCTGGTCGACGCAACGGTAGGGCATGAACTATTAAGTTTCATGGATGCGTACTCAGGCTACAACCAGATCCTCATGCATCCGAATGATCAGGAGAAAACAGCCTTCGACACCAACATTGGGATCTACTGCTATAAAGTAATGCAATTCGGGCTGAAAAACACGGGTGCTACCTACCAACGACTTGTGAACAAGATGTTCTCCCGTCAGATTGGGAAGACAATGGAGGTCTATATTGATGATATGTTAGTGAAGTCTTTACAAGCTGAGCAGCACCTGGAACACCTTGGGGAGGCATTCGACGTAATGAAGAAGTATATGATGAAATTGAACCCCACCAAGTGTGCCTTCGGTGTAGCTTCGGGAAAATTCCTTGGGTATCTGGTCACTCGACGAGGAATAGAGGCCAATCCAGAACAGATAAAATCCATACTCAACATTTCATCCCCAACAAACCCAAAAGAAGTCATGCGACTTGCGGGGAGGATAACACCTCTCAATAGATTCATCTACAAGTCTACCGACAAAAGTTTCTTGTTTTTCTCCACCCTCGGTAAGTCGAAGAAATTTGAGTGGACCCCGGCCTGCGAAGAAGCCTTGACCAGATTGAAAGAATACCTGACCACACCGCCTCTCTTATCCAAGCCAGTCGACGGTGAGAGGCTATACATTTATCTTGGGGTTTTGCCACAAGCAGTCAGCACAGTTCTGATAAGGGAAGATAAAGGACTACAACATCCAGTCTACTACGTAAGTAGAGCCCTGCTCGACCCTGAGACTCGGTATACTCAAATGGAGAAGTTGGTCATTGCCCTGGTGACGGCGGCACGAAAGCTCTGCCCCTACTTCCAGGGCCATCCTATCACAGTATATTCCACATACCCGTTACGAAGCATTCTTCATAAGCCCGAGCTCTCCGGGAGATTAACCAAATGGGCTGTTGAACTTGGGGAATACGACATCACCTACCAACCGTGAACCGCCATCAAGTCCCAAGCTCTCGCAGATTTCGTGGCAGACTTCAGTCTCAATTCTCAAGATGATATGAGAGAAGAAGTTCTTTGTGTCCGGTCTACAGAAGTGTGGAAAATCGCAATGACGGATCATCCAGCATACGTGGTTCCAGCTTAGGAGTTGTGATCACTACTCCTGCAGATGATATTATTCAACAATCGTTCAAATATGGTTTCCAAACTACCAACAATGAAGCCGAGTATGAAGCGCTGATAGTCGGGCTTGCACTACTCAAAGAGTTTGGGCGAGAAGAGTGGAGGCAACGTCCGACTCTCAACTTGTCGTCAATCAACTTCAAGGAGCCTACCAGGCTAGAGGGGCTCAGATGGCAGTGTATTCGACTAAAGTAAAAGAAGTCCAGTCAACTGTTGATTCTTTTGAAATTTCACAGATCACAAGAGCTGAGAATACCCACGCGGATGCCCTGGCTACCCTTGGATCCACACTACAAGAAGGGAATATCCAAGCCATCCCCGTAGCATACTTGCAATATCCATAACTAAAATAGAAGGAGGCACCATCTCTCATATCACAAAAACTGACTCATGGATGACACCTCTAATCAAATACTTGGATGAATGATCGTTACCAATAGATAAAGTGGTCGCCAGAAAGGTAAAATAACAGGCTGCGCGTTTCGTTCTGCACGACAACCAATTATTAAGGAGGTCTGTTGCCAGACCCTACCTCAAATGCCTCTCCCCAGAAGAGGCGCAATACGTTCTGGCCGAGCTGCACGAAGGACAATGTGGGAATCATTCAGGAGGTAGGAGTCTTGCGTACCGAGCCCACACAGCTGGATATTACTGGCCCACCATGTGAGCCGACGCAGCTGAATATGCTCGCAATTGTGAGAAATGTCAGAGGTTTGCACCAGTCTCCCATCTTCCACGTGAAAAACTCAGCCTCTTCTTAGCTCCTTGGCCGTTCATGAAATGGGGAATGGACATTATCGGGAAGCTTCCAGTCGCCCCTGGGCAACGAGTCTACATGCTCGCATTGACAGACTATTACTCAAAGTGTATCGAAGCAGAGGCTTTTGCGAGGATAAGGGATCAGGAAGTACAAGGGTTCGTCTGGAAGAACATTATTTTTTGTTTCGGCCTACCCAGAGAGATTGTCACTGACAATGGATCCCAGTTCATCAGTCACCGCTTCCATGATTTTTACAAGAATTGGGGAATTGTAGGCATTGCATTTTTTACACATTAGCCCAATGATGAGTCTCGTATGGAGGCAACTACCTCTTTAGTCATGAAAGTCGCGGGAAACGGACGTTGGAAGGGTAAAGTTGGAAAATGGAATTTTTGTTGGATTTAACCTCGTTGTTTGGCTTCGGGTTGCTTGTTGGACCTCTGTTTTAAAACACACCAAACCCATTAAATCACATCCAAAATAATTAAAACATTTAAAACACATCTCACAAATTAAATTAAAACCAATTAAATTAAATTAAATTAAAACACATGTCACAAATAAATTCCTTTCCCAAATTAAAAGATTCAAATTAAATTCCATAAATAACATTCCTAATTAAAATAAATCACATTCCTAATTTAATTAAATCACCTACCAATTTAAATAAATCATATCCTTAATTAAAAAGAACAAATCAAATCAATTCCCTAATTAAAAGATTTCCTTATCATATACTGAATTAAAAGATATCCCCAATTAATACACAAATCATATTCCTTCTCCAACAAGGTAAACCTCCTCCCTTGGCCTATAAAAATAACCCTTCTCCACACAAACCAAACCCTGGCTGGCTGGCTCATCCACACAAAAACACAAAGAAAATAAGCCTTGCTTCACGCCTAAAACAAATTCGGTCCCTCTCTCTCCACAAACAATTCACGCCTGCCAATACACACAAGCCACCCACAGCCTGCCCTCAACACGTCCCATTCTCTAGCACTCCACGCCTCAGCAGCCCCCTTAACCAAATACCCCTGTCTCTCTTCATTCGGCAGCCAACTCACCCACGCACTAAAGCCAAGCCCTCTGATCACGTAAACAACAACTCCACACCCCTTTACTTCACTTCCTAACCATCACGCAGCACGCCACCTAGCGCCCATCTCACAAAGCCCTACAGCCCACAAACCTGCCTCACGCCATCCACACTCAATCAGCCCCTCCACTCACTCAACACACAGCCTCACGTACACACTCAATCAGCCCCTCCACTCACGCACACACTCACTCAGCCTCACAGCCACGCCCCTTAACACATAAACCCTTCACGTATCAACAGATCACTCAAACAGAACATCACCTAAGGCCACAAATTCACGTCACACACCTAAATACCTCACTGCACAGCCCCAAAGTCGCACAAAAGACCCCCTAAAAGCAGCTCCAAATCAGCGCCCAAACCAGTCCCTGAAAACACCCCACTGCACCTGTGAACTGCCGCAGTTCACCTTCTGTTCTGGTCAGTTTTTGTTGCGTCCTTAGCCCACAAAACAGTCCTAAAATCACCTAAACACCATCCCAAAAACCTCCATAAAGTTTCCCTAAAAATCCTTACAAACGCACCCCCCTAAGCCTTCAAAATCACCCAAAACAGTCCACTAAATCACCAAAATAGCGACCTGAAACGGAGCAGCGAAACAGACTTGAAACAGCAGCCCAAGCATCAAAACAACGAGGGAAAAACGTTGAGTAGATAAATCGGAAAAGCATCAGATCAATCTCCCTTCCAACGGACGTGTAACGCCCTTTCTTAACGACAAAAGAGGTTAGACCTGAGGGCACCTTCTTACTTATCTTCTTTCGTTTTATTTTATTTATTTTAAAATATTATTGCATGAGAGTCGTTTGAGGCATGATGTGATTGTTGGATGATCGGGATGTGTGTTCCCTTTTGTGGTATATCGGATGGAAACCCGGACATAAATTCCGTAGCCGATTTCGAATGGACGGTATTGCGGTCTGCACTCGGGATACAACGCCACGTACCACTTAAGATACACGTATCTCGTCTCATCCAAATTTGTATTTGAGCATGTCATAGTTCTAGGCCGTTTATTTATTATTTTAAGCATGAGTTAATTTAGTCTTGTTATTTAATTTTCAAAGCATGATTGTGTTATTTAGGCATGTTGTTTCTTCATTCTTTATGCATGATGTTTCGTTTAGTTTATGTTTATGTTTAATTAGTTATTTGTTTACTTTGGTTTAATGGTTCAATATGCTCGTTGTGTTATATTGCGTGGAGTTATTTGGATGAAAGCATGTTAGATCTAAGTACTCTTGAGCATGAATGTTGAATAGATTCGGTTAGTTTATTGCACAAATCATATCATCACAAGTCACATAAGTAAGGGACCATTCCGAACCCAACAGTTTGAGGTCTTCCCTTGCGAGGGGTGAGTGCGGCCTTAAATCTTTGTCCCGGTTTACACCGGGTGGCGACTCCATGTTATTTCATACTCCCAACTAGGCCGCGAGCCTAGAACAGCGTCGTCAAGTTCTGTTGTCTACAGGAATCAAGCTCAGCTTCTCCACTCCACGCTACCCACAAGCTAACGGACAAGCTGAGTCTTCCAATAAAACGATAATGACACTCTGAAGAAAAGGCTGGAGAAAGTGAAATGAGCCTGGGCAGACGAACTCCCGGGGGGTTTTATGGTCGTATTGAACAACAGTAAGATCGTCAACTGGCGAAACACCATTCTCCTTGACTTTTGGAATCGAAGCAGTCATTCCAACCGACTTCGGTGTGCCTTCACCACGGTACCAATGGGTTGATGAAGATATGAACAAAAGACTCATGACCAATACACTCTACACTGTTGAAGAGTTAAGGGAAAACGTGACCATACGACTCGCAACCTACCGATAGAGGATGTCCAAACACTTCGATAAAAATGTGAGAAGTATAACTTTCAAGAAAGGCCACTGGGTCCTTCACCGAGTCTTCCAAAATACCAAGGAAGCTAATGATGGGAAGCTCGGGCCCACTTGGGAGGGCCCATACATTGTCAAGAAAATTGTAGGCCACGGAGCCTACAAATTAGAAAAAAAAGATGGGAGGCATGTCCATAACAGCTGGAATGCTGTTCACCTCAAGAAGTACTACTGATGACCTCGTCACTCAAAAAATCGCCATCCTACGGCAATAAGGTGACTTGTTTATTTGATTTCAGTTCGATATTTACCTTTAATTTCAATTTCATTTATGTAATTTTGCATAAGTCTATTGAATGAGTTATTAACAAATATGGCTATGATCTAGTCGACATGAGGATTAATGCCCAAACGACAATTGGGGTATATATTCACAATCAAAACATTATCTTTACAAGAAAGGCCTGAGCCAATATTATAAAAATTCGAAACGACAAAGCTACATCAATCTTTTTTCCTTTCAACAGGCTCAACTGAATCCACCGGCTGAGTGAGAGGGTCAGTCTCCATAGGCTGCTTCGGTCTAGAATCATCTGTGGCGGCCTCAGCAACTTAATTAACAGTATCACCAGTCATCGCGACCTCTTCAACTCTCTCGAAATCAGTCCCTCCAATCTCCTCTGCGGCCATTTCTTTGGAGCTGACCTCTTGTCCTCCTTCAACTTCAATCTCCTTGATCGACAAAGAGAGGCCAGCCTCCAATCTTTCTCCCAGCTTTATCCACTTCCTAGGATTCCACGAGTTGTGTTCCCCTGACAAGTACTCATTCATGAGTTGGCTCCTATCTTTTATAATGGCTTCCATAACATCTCCCTCCAACCTATCCAGTAGGTCGGTTTTCTGGCCTTCCAGCTCTTTGACACTCCCCTTCACAAACTCCAATTCGGAAGACGTTGACTCCAATTTAGCTTTCGTGGCCTCAGCCTCGTTCTCAGCTTCCTTCATTCTCTTTTTGGATTCTTCAGAGGAAGCTTTAGCTTCAGCCAATTCTTTTTGTAGGGCCGCATTCGACTTCTGCAGTTCTCTCGCCTTCCTCAAGCTGGCTTTGACATATCTTTGTTGGAAGATGTCATACTCCAGAGTCTGACACGACAAATGCAAAAATAAATGAGCAATTTCTTTATGAGCATTCGTGAATACAAAATTCTTACCTCGTAATTTCGAGCAACGGCTCTCTTTGCAGCCTCCAGTGGTCCCAATGTCAGCATCCGACATTCATCTTCCTCTAAAAGTAATCCATCGGTGAAGTTGGACAGACTGGAGGGATCCGACATAACTGTCATGCTCATTGGGATCTTAATAATTACATTTTCTGGGTCCTCCTCAATATCCGACAATTGTTTTCTCTTCTTCGAAGAATGTCCGGATCTAGTCGACGTCTTGTGACCTGTTTCGGATGGTAGTATGGCTGGAGTATCCTTCCTTGAAGGTTAAGACTCATGGACAGTCTCAATTTCCTTCGCCTTGGATTTCTTCTTCTTCCTCCGCTGCAGCATCTCTTCCACTGACGGTAGTCTGAATTTAATCATTATTTCCACTGCGCACAAATTTTCCTCCGGGGTTAGAATCCGCAGAAAGAAACTCTCTTCGTAAAAGATCCGACAAGCCTAGGTAACGAGTATGACTGTCAGTATATGTTTGGTCAGAGGCAAAGGAATACCTTCGGGATAGAAAACTTCTCTCCACAGCGGTGTCAACCTTAACCTTTTTTCCGCCAATACCACCCTCCAATTCCTATCAGGTGAAGGAAGGCTCAGAATATAGTTCGTATTTGCTACGACCCCATGCGTCACGTCAAAGCTACGATTAAGGTTTGAGCCTACAAAAGAAACAGGAAAAGAACGTCAGAGGCACATTGAGTCTAAAGCAAGAAAAGAATGTGACCAATACTCACTTGTAATTTCCCAACACTCAGAAATTTTACCAGACCCAGTCGACCCAAACACACCCTCTCCCTTTACAAAAAAGTAAGTCTTTTGCCAGCCCTCTCTATCATTTGTAGTCAGCCCAGAAATCAAGTGTTCTCTCTTCTGTCGAAGGAACAAGTGGTATCTCCTTTTCTCCACTACATGTTCCTTCATATAGTATGTGTAGAGTAAGTCTTTCACTCCGAATCTGATTCCCAACTCATATGCTAAAACCTCAACCGACATCAAGACTCTCCATGTGTTTGGCATAAGTTGGGAAGCGGCTATTTCATAATGATTTAATACTTCCCACACAAGCTTTGGAACTGGGAACTTAAACCCGTCTGCAAAGGGACGTTCATAGAACCCAATCCACCCAGGAACCCTGTAGTCGATTCGTTCTTTCGAAGAAGGAAACCTAACTTGAACCGACTCAGGAAACCTGTACTTTATTTTGATCTCCCTCATGGCTCTCTCAGTTACACTACTTTGAGGGTTTTTAGTCAGAAGATTGGTTGGTTCACTTGTGCTGGGTTCGCTCGACTCGGTAGGAACAGATAGCAGAGATGGCACGTCTTTAGGAATACCAAATGGAGCTTCCGTCGATGCGACAGTCAACACATCTTCATAACCCCCAATTTAAGTATCTCTGTCATACATACTATAAGGGGAGACGACTTGCAAGGGTGAACCTACATATATCTCCAACGATGAATCACTTGAGCTCGAACAACCTTCAGTCGACATATTAGTTCACTCTACAAACAACGAATCAACCTAAAACCAGTATGACAGGAGATCAAACCTAGGCTTCGCACAAACACAATCCTAAAAAACCCTAACCCAAATTGAAGATCAAAGCCTTACCCTACCCAAGAACAGGTTGAATATACCCTTTGAACAAATTGAAGATTTGAAGAACATGAAGAAATGAGAGAAGAATACCTTAAAATTCGAGGAGAGCCCTTCAACCTTCGACTCAAGTGAAGATATTGCAAATGAAATAAATGAGACCCCTCAAGGCCTCTTATACCCTTCCTCACAGTGACTCTTCTTTTTCCCGCCCAAATGGCCTCGAAAACAATGCAATATTTATTGCAAGTGAGGAAATCGAGGGGAACTAGAGACACTCAGCACCAAATAAAGTATTGTCGACTGGAATCCAAAGAAACTTTGGTGCAAGTCGAATTAAAGACCATTTTCCTGGTCTAGAAGGCTCGGTTTGGGCCCTCCGCGGTACCAAATGAGTGATTGACTTCCTGGCCTTCGTCAGGTCCAGTCGACGGGATCACCTCCCAAGTGGCTCATAATAGATTCAAATGTTAGTTCCTTGACCTTCCTCTGGTCCAGTCAACATGTAGGCTCGGTTTGGTCCCTCTTTGATACCAAACGAGTGATTGGCTTCCTGGCCCTCGTCAGGTCTAGTCGACGGGATCACCTCCCAAGTGGCTCATAATAAAGTCAAATGCTAGTTCCTTGACCTTCCTCTGGTCCAATCGACATGTAGGCTCGGTTTGGTCCCTCTTTGATACCAAACGGGTGAATGTCTTTCTGGCCCTCATCTGGTCCAGTCGACGAAATCACCTCCCAAAGTGGATCATAATAGAGTCAAGTGTTAGTTCTTTGACCTTCCTCTGGTCCAGTCGATGTGTAGGCTCGGTTTGATCCTTCTTCGATACCAAACGAGTGAACATCTTCCTGGCCTTATCAGGTCCAGTCGACGAGAACACTACCCATTTGGCTCGTAAGGGAGTCAAGTTTGGTCAATAGACCTTTTCCTGGTCCAGACGACACGTAGACCCGGTTTGGTCCCTCTCAGGAACCAAACGAGCAACCGATCTCCTTACCATCATCAGGCAAGTTAAAATCTTGGTTCATACTCGACTCAAATGACCCAAAGGCTCCAATGGCCCGCTAACCAGATGAATGGAGCCCATCCAAGTACCTCACACAGAATTGTCGACTAAGGCGAGACCAAACAAGAGGAAAACTTGGACCACATTCCGTCCTCACATCGAGACACTTACGGTCTTCAAAAAAACCTCTAGGTCACGACCAGAGACAACATCCACTTATCCCTTGTCCAGGCGACACTTAAGTCGCTCGATTGCGACTTGATTAGGGCAACAAAGACCCTCATGGCTAAGTTCAGACGACACGACCAGCGATTACACTCCAATCCAAGAACTCATTGACTTAGAGAGTATGAGACGAACTGTACGGGACAAATTTGGTCTATGGGCAAATTCGGCCTTTTGCTCAAGGACCACTACTGAATGTACCCTCGAAACCCCCAAACCAAATGCCAAAGACATAATACAGGACCAAGCCCAACGAACACCAACGCCCGTAACCAAAGGACCATCGAAACGCCAGCCCACGTAACGCCCAAGCTCATAAATTACACTCATAACTCAGCCATTATCATCCTACAACGGGCAAACACAATAAACACCCCTCATGAAGTCGACCGTAACCGACACCCAATGAACAAGCAATCAAATAGCAGTAATTACACACACTCATGAGGGTGTGTATATAAGCGAAGAGGATCCAGGAGGAAGGGGGATGGAAATTCAAGCTCTACTACTCCCAACTCAGTAATACTCTCTCCATAGCTCTCTTCACCTCCCACCTACCGCCCTCACGACAATCCACGGGGATCAAGGTAACATCTGACATTTGACCCTTGTTTTACGACTTTAGCACTTCATTTCCATCACTGACTTGGGCGTCGGAGTGCCTACGGCATCCACCACACCGGTGGGTAGACCCTCCCCGCTCACCCTACCTCTTTGTTTTGGAGGATCGCCAGTGCCCCTCTACGAAATCTTGATTGTAGACGTCGGGCAAAAATCAGCGTCTACACCAGTTCAGCAAGAAAAGCTTTCTTTCTTACCTGATGTTTTCTTTTGACGGTGCATAGATCTTTTAGTAATTTGGCATAATATGGTATATGTTGGATGGCATCTAACAAAGGGATATTGACCTTTACCTGTTTGAATATTTCATAAATTTCAGGGGAATTGTTCAATTTCTTTGTTTTTAATGCATGAGGAAATTGAGGTGCATAAGAAAAATTGTTTTTAATGACGATGGGTAATGGCTCATCAACCCCTTCATTACCCTCTGATTCTGATTTATTCTCAGTTTCGTGAGGTTCAGGAATAGGTCTATGGATGTTCTTACCACTGCGAAGAGTAATAACATATTTGACTTGGTCTAAGTGTTGATTTCCTGAACTACCCTCATGAAGGTTTTGATGACTTTTGGTATTTGACTGAGGTTGTGCAGGAAACTTACCTTTCTCTTAATGGCCAAAGCAGATGTGATTTTTATCAAAAGTTTCTTTCAAATCATTCATCATTTGTGCATTTTGGTTATTGATGGTTTCTTGTTTTTCTATGAATGCACTCAAGTTATCTTTAATAGTTTTGCTAGGTGGTGGGACATATGGTGCATAATTCTGGGAATTTCAGAAATTCTGGTATACCTGGGGAGGTTGGTGTGAAGGTTGTGCTTGGTTATCATTCCTCCAATTGAAGTTTGGATGGTTTCTCCAACCAGAATTATAGGTCTGTGAGTATGAGTTTGGATTTGTTCTATTGAATGTGTTTATGGAACTGACTTGGTCATGGAGACATTCTTTCAAGGCTAGTAAGGATGGGCAAACTTCTATGACATGTCCATTTGAACTACAAATTTGACATATGATTTTCTGGACTAACTTGACATGATCACTCTTCCTTGTTTCTAAAGCCTCAATTTTTTTAGACAGGAATGCATACTTGGCTGCAAGGTCATGGTCTTCACTAAGGTTAAACATACCTATACCAGATAGCTGTGGTTTAACAAATGACTCATAAGTACCATTGTGCCCCATTGTTGTGTATTCTCCGCTATGTGTTCTAGGTAATCTAGTGCATCTTCGGGATCTTTGTCCTTGAACTCACCATTACACATCATATCTACTACTTGTCTACCTTGGGGTGTTAAACCCTCGTAGAATTGGGCAACTAACCTTCATGTTTCAAACCCGTGATGTGGATAAATATTTAACATCTCTTTATACCTCTCCCAATATTGGTAAAATGTTTCCCCCGACTCTTGTGTGAATGTTGTAATTCTTCTCTTAAAGGAATTTATCATGTGAGAAGGAAAGAACTTTTTAAGAAACTGCTCTTGTAAATCATCTCATGTTCTAATAGATCCTGACCTAAGGTTTTGTAGCCAAATTTTAGCTTTATCCTTTAAAGAAAAGGGAAAAAACTTTAACCGAATTATATTCATGTTACAATTTTGGTCTGTGCAAGTGTTATATAGTTCTTCAAACTCTCTTAGGTGCTGAGAAGGGTTTTATGATTCTAGACCGTGGAATGTGGGTAAAAGATTGATGACACTTGACTTAAAATTGAAACGTGCTGCTTCTGGTGGAAAAACAATGCAAGATGGTGATCCTGACCTAGTGGGATTCATGAATTATCTGAGTGTCCTAGGGTGATTAGGATCTCCATGCTGAGACTCGTTTTCTTCCTGATTAACTGGGTTTTCAACTCGGGCAGGTGGATTTTCAATTTGGTTTTCATCCATTCTGACAAACAATGAAGGTGAAGAAGACTCTCTTTTTAATCTACCGCTAGATGTTCGAGACCAGTGTTTCATGCAACTTAAAAATAAACTATATGAAAAAATATGAAATTGCAAGAACAAAACTTAAAAAATAACAAAATAAAATAACAAAATGAAAAGAACAAATAAATGGGATACAGATGCAGTGATTTAGATCTAAAAACATCATCTAACCCTTGTTAATTCCGATCTCAATTGAATTTCTCGTTCATTTTTCTCAATGTCTTGAATTATGTTTTCGTGAAGCTTTATGAGAGCATCTTTATATGGGGATGGTTCAAAAAATTCTTTAATGAACAACAATCACCTTTTAAGTTGATTTTTCTGTTTCATGTATCCAAGAAAAATTAAAAACAAGGTCTGTCTATATATGGGATTTCTGGGTTCAGGGTTCATCAAGGATTAATCATGACAGTTTGGATCTACATAAATAAAAGAAAAGAATCAAAAGAAAAGATGTAGAAAAATTGATAAAAACAAAATATGAAATAAAAATAAAAATAAAGAAAAGTAGAGAAATAAGAAATTAATGATTATTTTATCTACTAAAAATACTTCCCCAGCAACGGCGCCAAAAACTTGACACGCTCGAAAAGTGGTCTTTTATCGAAGTAATAAAATAATCCGGTGAGTCCGGTGTCGATTCACAGAGAAGAGATTTAGCAAAATAGAATAATGAACTGTGCGGAAAAGAAAAGTTTGATTTGTGAGGTAGTTGGAGACTTTTAGGTTGAATTACAATAATAGAATGAAATGCTGGAGTTAGGGGGTCCACTTTTAGACTTTTAAACATTTAGAAACCTCACTTTATTATAATCTACAAAATGCCATTGTTACCCACTTAATTTATTACAGGAATTAACTATGCCAATAAAAAGAACCATCCATAAAGGCGGTGATATTGTTTGTCTATAACAAGTCCTACCAAGGTACTTAATTATGCCAAAATCGTATAAAACCAACCATAAAGGCGGTAGAAAAATAAAACCAGCCATAAAGGCGGTGAAAAGATAAAACCAGCCATAAAGGTGGTGAGAAGATAAAACCAGCCATAAAGGCGGTGAAAAGATAAAACCAGCCATAAAGGCGGTAGACAGATTGTCAATAATTAATCTAGAATTAAATCAAGTTTCAATTTATTTATTATAATAGAAGCGAGTTTAATCTATGTTTTCATTATAAAAGTTTCACACTTACCCCAGCATAAAAGAAATTAACTACTCATTTTGTAATAAAACATACTTGTACTTTTATATTGAAAGAAAAAGACATTACAAAAAAGCTTTAAGTAAATAAACAAACAAGACACTCTCTCTCCAAGATTTACATAGGAATCAGGAAAGAAAGTATGAAAATTTATTATGTCGGACGCTCCTATGTATAGACAATTTTGGTCATGCGTCGCGACACCCATTTTCTTCTTGCATCGCGATGCACGTGCATGTTGGGACACGTGTCAAAAAATGGTGAATCCACGTTGGGGACACGTGTTGGTGAGTCGGCGATGTCTTTGCTTCATTAGGCGTGTTGCGACGTAACGCAGGCTCCACGCGTCGCGACACGAGTAGTGACATGACGGGGACACGTGTTGAAAGGAAGGTGCGCCACGACGCGATGTAAATGTTGTGTCGCGACGCAAGTGTTGATTTCTGATTTTTTCCCTTTTGCAGTCTGGTTTGTCCAGTCGAGCTTCCGAGCAGTATTTTACCTGACAAATAACATAAAATAACACAGTAAAACACTCAAAGCATGACATAAAATATTATTTCATAAATGTGCCAATTTTAGGGAGATTAGTGAAACTATAAGTGTAAAATGATTAACTTATCGCGCGTATAATAAATATGCACTTTTTAGTGTTCATCATCGACCACATAATAAAGCCTTCATTTTCTTTGTGTCTGTGGATGTAGGTTGGATCCATTCCGCCGAACCACGTTAAATCCTTTATTTGTTGTGTGTTTTCTTGACTCTTGCTAAGTTTGTATTTGGTCCCCAAAAATCAAACAAATTCACAATTGAGGGGATATTATTTGAGGAGTATTCTTTCGGAATTACCCCTGGAATGAAAATCTACCGTCAACAAAATTATTCTCTAAATCCCTAATTTCTCAACTACAAAGTTTCATCTTCTCAATTTATTTCCCCAAATTCAGAATCAAATTAAGTCCTACATCAAAATGACAAAGTAATTTCGTTTTCTCAATTTACCCTCACAAGTTTCTGATTTTGAAGTCCACGATTTAAATATTGAAGTGTGCTGGATCAATGCCATTTCCTTGAATTTGATTAATTTTAACGCAAAATATAAGTATCTGTACCGAATTTTATTTGCACATTGATAATGAAAGATCAAAGTCAAGGATCAAGGAATGGTTCATATAATTGGCTAAATTATTAGGTTAGTTGATTTTCAATAGCCCCTAAAAATACATTATTTTTTACACTATTTAGTAACCTTTAATTTATGAAAGAATAAATGGTTGAGATTCAATAATATAATTCCAAGATTTGTTAATATATTTTCTCACCCCACCTCAATCGATAACTTGTTTTTTTAATAGAGAGAAGATACAATATGGTAGCTATGTTAAAGATATTGTCTATGTTAAAGGACATGTTGACACGCTCAAAAAATGGTCTTTTACTCCCAAGTATAAGAGTGTCGAAGTAATAAAATAACCTGGTAAGTCCGGGGTCGATTCACAAGGAAGAGATTTAGCAAAATAGAATGATGAGCAGTGCGAAAAAGAAAAGTTTGATTTGTTGAAGTAGTTGGAGACTTTTAGTTTTAAAATGCAATAATACAAAGAAATGCTGGAGTTATGGGATCCACTTTTAATCTTTTGAACTTAGATATCTCAATTATAATATATAAATTTCCCTTGTTACCCAATTATTTTATCTCATGAATTAATTATGCCAATATATAGAACCAGTCATAAAGACGATAGTCATTTATGTCAATAACTAGTCCTGCCAAGGTACTAAGTATGCCAAAAACATAAAACCAGCCATAAAAGGTGGTAGCAATATAAAACCAGCCATAAAATGTGGTAGCAATATAAAACTAGCCATATACCAATATTGTCAAAAATTATTCTAGATCTAAATCAAGTTTTAGTTATTAGATTTCAATTTATTTATTATAATAGAAGCGAGTTTAATCTAAGTTTTAATTATAAAAGCTTCACCCTGACCCCAGCAGAAAAGAAATTAGCTACTCATTTTGTAATTAAACATACTCGTAATTTTATTACTGAAAGAAAAAGACATTATAAAAAGCTTTAAGTAAATAAACACACAAGACACTCTCTCTCCAAGATCTATAAAGGAATCCGGAAAGAAAGTATAAAAATTTCTTCTGCTAGACGCTTCAATTTATAGGCAAATTTTGGTCGGTGCATCGCGACGCTAAAGCTCCACGCGTCGTGACGCAAGTGCCACGATGGGGACACGTGTTGAGAGAATAGCGCATTCAATGGTGTCTCTGTTTTATTAGGCGCGTCGCGATGCGCCGTCATTTTTGTGTCGCGATGCGGAAGTTGAATTTCCATTTTTGCCATTTTTCAAGTCTGGTTTGTCCTGTCGAGCTTCCGAGTAGTATTTTACCTATCAAATAACATAAAATAACACAATAAAAACAAACATAACTTAAAATATTATTTCACAAATGTGGGAATTTAAGGGGATTAGTGAAACTATAAGTGTAAAATAATTGACTTATCGTATAATAAATATGTACTTTTTAGTATTAATCACACCCCAACAGCTTATTACTAGTCCCTAGTAATTCAAGCGGAATCTAAAAGAAAAATTCTTATCTAAGTCAACAATTGTTTTCTTTCTTTCTAACTGATCAAATAAATGACTTCTCCTGTACTTTTTTACCATTCTTCCATATACGATCATAAACAAGGTATTAATCAATATATTGTGCCCACAATATAACAGGTATTTGTTGAAAAGAGAGTAATATTTTTGTCCTAAAATTATATTAGAGTTTACACATTTTTCAGTGAAAGTTTATTTATAAACATATCTTCAATCCATGTATCGAACTTTGGGCCAGTGACTCCCAAACCAGTTGGTTTTAGGGCACTAGGTGTTAAGACACCCCTACGGACTTAATTGCTCGGATCTCAAATAAAAAGTATATGATTCCTTTAAGCTTTCTGTTTTAACTCTTGTAACGAGCTTTGGGCCAGTAATTCCCAGACCAGTTGGCCTTATGGTACTAAGTGTTAAAACACCCATACGGACTTAATTGCTCGAGTTAAAAAGGCTACGAAAATGAACTTTATTCAAACTCCCTTTTTTTTGTAATAATTTTTTTTTTGTATATAAATTTCACTGCCTTTAGGTGTTACCTCCAACAGACTAGATAACTGAATATTATAGAATTTTTACTTACCACCCATGATCATATGTTACCATGTTGTTGATAATATCTGTCACATGAGCATATAAATATCAAATTTAATCAATGTTATGGAGAATTCATAAATTTAAATGATTCAAAAAGAAAGGAACAATAAATAACTTGTTACGAATTATATTGAGATTCGTCTCGGGAGTGAACTCCTTACACAGCCACCTCTGAACAACAATTCCACTTGGTTTAGAAAATAAATTTGTTGTTAGTTTATGTGTATATATGTGGATATATATTCTTACACACAAAATAACAACAAAGTAAAAGCTTTTTTTTTTAATTAAAAACATCAATGAAACATGAAAATTATCTAGTAAACAAAACATCAATGAAATATGAAAATTATCTAGTAAAATATCCTCTCCCCCAACCAAAATGAGACATTGTCCCCAATGTTTAAAGAAGTAGAAATAGTGTTTAGAAGATATCACCGGGTTATCGTGGAATTGACAGTTACAGCTACAACTAAAAACTACAGATTAAGGTCCAGATTTACTTTGCGTTTTTTGCCACGATCGTTACCAGACCAGTTCAACTTGGAAAGAATAAGGTCGATTTCTTGTTCATAAGCTAAGAGTTGGTCAATTAAATCATCAGCTTTTCTTGCAGTTATGAAGATATCTCTTACCGGTTTTGAAATAAACCCATTTCTTTTGGTATCTTCAAGAAATACAAAAACAAAATCAAAAAATCCATTAACATTAAACAGCCCAATGGGTTTTTGGTGAATATTCAAGTTTGCCCATGACGCAACTGTGAATATTTCTTCCAACGTTCCTAGCCCACCTGGTAAAGCAATGAAAGCATCAGCGTGATTGATCATTTCAGTGAGTCTTTCAGAAATACCTAGGACAATGCATTCTTCTCCATTGATTTTCCGATGATGTTGTCCTCTGTTAAGGGTTTTGGAATGATCCCCAAAACTTGAATGCCACCTTCTTGTACAGCTTTTGAAATACAACCCATCAATCCAAGATTGCCACCGCCATATACTAAGTGCATGTTTCTGTTTGCCATAACTCTACCCAATTCTCTTGCACCCTCAACAAATTCTGGTTTAGTTCTGGAGCTAGTTCCACAAAATACATAGATATTAGTGAATCGTCGTTTCAAAGTTGTCTCCATTTGTGCTATCTCTCTTAGCTAGATGTGTTGAAGTGGGAGAAGTGACGGGCTGAATTTATAGATCCTGAAAAGGGTGGGTGATAAATGCATTAATATCTACAAAATGAAAATTATCAGGAAAATAGATCGTGAACAAAAATATTAGATACTGTCAGCAAAAAGTAAATCAAAATAGTAATTTAAAGTAAAGGAAATCAAAGCAATAATATATACTGGTAGTTGTGATTGTGCCTCATATCTTCCTCTGGTTTTATGTCCAGTAACGACTTCAACACCTTCTATAGGTTGGGGATAGGCTTCCCATCCAACTTTCATAAAAATTGGCAAACAAAGTTTTTTAAAGTTAGATTCCCGAGACTGTTTTATTGTCTTTCTTTTTGAAATTGTGTGTGTAATCTGCGAATTTCACGATGAACATATCCAATAGGATGCATCTCAAGAGTCAATGATATATCATCAAAAGGATCTTTACTCAGTCCATCTCTGATGAATTTTATTTTATTTTCGCGTTTATCAGACACAATTCCTAAAGAACGACAATGAGTGTTGCACGTACAATGTGCACACTTATAACAAACACCTAATTGTTTAGCTCTTCGTTTTTTAGAATAGGTTATTTTCCCTGAATCAGACGTGTAAGGAATGAAGGAGTCATATGACTCATCTGCCAAGCGAACTCTTGCTTCAATTACCCAACGAATATCACAATGAATACTATGAATCATAAGAAATCTCATTCTTTTTATGCGTGCTTTGTAAATCTTTGTCAGAGCATTTTGGGGAAGAGAAAGAAAATGTTTGTGGAGGTTTGCGAGAGTTTCTTCCATGCTTTGGTTTGTAGGATATCAGTAATTTTAGGAAACTGAAATAACCGACTTTGAGTCACGAAGTACCGTTATCCCCTGCTTTACCGGGGTGTGAGATAAGAAAATAAAAACAAAAAATGCTACAAAACTAAGAAAAATGGAAATTAGAGAAGTATTAAATAAAAAATAAAAGAAATTACATCAATCAAGGTATATTGGGTTTGACAGGAAAAACGTTTCTTAAATTTTGAGCACTCCAAAAAAGGTTTCAGACGCTGTCCATTTACTTTAAATACATCACCATCCCTAGGATTCTCAATGTCAATAGCCACATATGGATAAATGTGTTTCACAATAAATGGGCCACTCCATTTGGATTTTAATTTTCTAGGAAATAAATGAAGACGATAACTATAAAGCAAAACTTTTTGACCAACTTCAAATATTTTTCGTGAAATTCGACTATCATGAAAGACCTTAGTTTTAGCTTTAAGAATTTTTGTGTTCTCATATGAATCATTCCTTGACTCTTCAAGTTCATTTAGTTGCAATTTTTGTTCATGACCAGCATTTTCAAGGTTTGAATTGAATGCTTTAATAGCCCAAAATGCTTTATGCTCAAGTTCTACAGGCAAATAACAAGGTTTTCCATAAACTAGACGATAGGGTGACATTCCCAAAGAAGTTTTGAAAGCTGTTCGATATGCCCTGAGTGCATCAGTTAGTTGAAGAGACCAATCTTTGCGATTTGGGTTAACCGTTTTTTTCTAAAATTTGTTTAATTTCCCTATTCGCTAATTCAACTTGTCCGTTTGTCTGGGGGTGATAAGAGGTGGAAACTTTGTGTGTGACTACATACTTTTTCATTAAGGACTCAAATGGTCTATTACAAAAGTGTTTACCTCCATCACTTATGATGGCACGGGGGATTCCAAATAGACTCAACATGTTTTCTTTTAAAAATTTGATCACATTTGTGTGATCATTGTTCCGACAAGGAATTACCTCGACCCATTTTGAGACATAATCGACTTCAACTAAAATATATAAAAATCCAATTGATGGTAGAAATAGGCCCATGAAATCTATCCCCCAACAATCAAAGATTTCGACGACCATAATGGGATTTAAAGACATCATGTTTCTTTTTGAAATGGATCCCACCTTTTGACAATTTTCCCAAGTTTTGCAGAAAGTGTGTGTATCTTTAAAAATGGTGGGCCAATAAAATCCGCACTGTAAGATTTTTGCAGCGGTTTTCTTAGATGAAAAATGACCTCCACATGCTTCTGAATGACAAAACTGAATAACACCACTAATCTCACTGTCCGGTATGCATCTTCTGAAAATCTGATCAGGGTAGCATTTAAACATATATGGATCATCCCAGTAGAATCTTTTGACTTTGGTCAAAAACTTCCTCATATCTTGTTGGTTCTAGTCTGGAGGTATCTTTCATGTTGCAAGAAAATTGACAATATTAGCATACCAAGGCATTATGTTTATAGAGAATAAGAATTCGCTGGGAAAAGAGTCATTGATGGGAGTGGTATCAATTAGTGACTCGTTTGTGAGTCTCGATAAGTGATCTGCAACCACGTTCTCTGCCTCTTTCTTGTCTTTGATTGTGAGATTGAATTCTTGAAGCAACAAAATCCACCGTATTAATCTTGGCTTGGCATCCTTTTTAGACATCAAATATCTAACAGCAGCATGATCAGAGTAAACAACGGTTGAAGAACCGATTAAATATGATCGAAATTTATCCAATGAAAATATTATAGCAAGTAGTTCTTTTTCTGTGGTGGTGTAATTCATTTGTGCACTGTTTAAAGTTATACTTACGTAATATATTACATGTGGCTTACCTTCCTTTCTCCGTCCTAGCACTGCACCAACTGCATAATCACTAGCATCACACATTAGCTCAAAAGGCAAGGACCAATCAGGGGATTGCATAATATAAGCAAAAGTCAAAAGACTGATAATCGTTTCGAATGATTTTTGACATTCTTCTGTTCATTCAAATGTTACATATTTTAGTAGGAGGTTACATAAGGGTCTGGATATGATACTAAAGTTTTTAATGAACCTCTTATAAAATCATGCATGTCCTAAAAAAGAACGAATGCCCCTGACTGTTTTTGGTGATGGTAATTTAGAAATTACCTCGATTTTTACCTTGTCAACCTCAATACCTTTAGATGACATAACGTGTCCCAAAATAAATCCTGAATTAGTCATGAAATGACATTTTTTCCAATTTAACACAAGTCATTTTTCTTCACATCTTTTCAAAACATTTTCCAGATTATTCAAGTAATTATCAAATGAATTCCCAAAAACAGTTATATCATCCATAAAGACCTCTAAAAAATGTTCAACCATGTCACTAAATATGATTAACATGCATCGTTGGAATGTTGCAGGTGCATTACAAAGTCCAAAAGACATTTTCCTAAATGCAAATGTTCCAAAAGGGCATGTGAATGTGGTCTTTTCCTGGTCTTTTAAAGCAATGGGAATCTGATAATAACCCGAGTAACCATCAAGAAAACAATAGTATGGATGTCCAGCTACTCTTTCCAAAATTTGATCAATAAATGGTAAAGGAAAATGATCTTTTCTAGTTGCGTCATTTAGTTTTCTATAATCAATGCACACCAACTAGATGAAATGCGAGTTGGGATTAATTCTCCTTTATCATTTTTTACAATATTAATTCCATAAATTTTGGGTACAACCTGTGTAGAACTTACCCACTTACTATCAGAAATATGATAGATAATGCATGCATCAAGAAGTTTAAGGACCTCGGTTTTTACTACTTCTTTCATGTGAGGGTTTAGTCTTCTTTGGGGTTGATGATATGTCCTAGCATTATCTTGTAAATATATTCGGTGTGTGCAGATTAATGGATTAATTACTTTTATGTATTTTAAAGTCCATCCAATTGCCAGTTTATATTCTTTCAACACTCTTAAAAGTTTACCTTGTTGATCGCTTATGAGAGAAGAAGAAATTACCACAGGGTAAGCTTGATTATCTTCTAGAAATGCATATTTCAGTTCTTCTGGCAAAGCTTTTAACTCCAAATTGGGTGCTTCTTTGGGTTTTCCTTCTTCCAGTGTTCCCAGTTCTTCCAAATTTTGAATCTTTCCACCGTCTTTCAATACCTGTGTGGAATCAAGTAGAAAATCATTGGTAATATCCGAATCTATTTGCGCACTTGACTCAACAAAATTAGCAGTAAAAAGTTCCATGGGATCAAATAAACTCCCCTGAATATGTTCATCCAGAAAAGGTTCATTTGGTTCTACGCTTTCGTTTTCATTGTCTTCATCATATGGCTGTTTGCACATGTTAAAAATATTTAGCTATAATATCATGTTGCCAAAGGAAAGATTCATGATTCCATTCCAGCAATTAATTAAAATGTTAGCTGTTGCTAAAAATGGGCGACCAATTATTACAGGGATTGGCTTATAATTATCTGCCACAAGTTGTGTTTCTAAAATAATAAATCCATAGGATATACGAATTTATCGATTTGTAATAACACATCTTCCACCATTTCTTTTTCTACCTTAACTGATCTATGTTAGGGACATGCCCTATACCCAACTTGTGGATGGGCTATATGTACATGTATTTGTAATATTTTCATTAATTAATAAAATGGCAATCTTTATTATATGTGTCTTACATAACTTATATGAATCATCAACACTGTAATAAAGCTATTGGAGTAATAAGACGATGGCTTCCACGCCTTATGAGAATCATTACTCTTAAATGTTCATAGTAATAGTTTTGTGAATAATCTGGGCGTTCACAAAGCAAAGAGACTAGCTAGATGATATGATCCACCCTTAAGTGGGGTAGCCGATCTCATAGGCTACTAGCGGAGATCCGTCCGCTTGGTGTATCACATGGATGCATAAGTTGCTCGTGTCCATCGAACTGACCGCCGAAAGTTTTCATATGGAGTGTTTATCTCATGTGTCTGTGAGAACTTTCATGTATCGATTATATGACTAGTCCTTAGACTTGAGGTCTTTACAATCGTATGTGTGGATCAAATAACTTTGACATTCTCTTTCCCAGTTCAAAAGATCCGGTCATAAGGGTATGATTGGGTCATTTGTTGAAACACATGAAGTTTGTAAAGATACAACAGAGAATCACCACTCTCTCAGATAATATTTTCTTATAATAGTAGTATTCCAATTCGCGGGTTGATATGTGTGATCAGTGCTTGAGATTGTGGCCACAGCGAAAGAATCATGTGAGATTCTTGGGTTAGCACGATTCATGACACTATCAACATCATACCTTTGACCATATGGGTAGACATTTTCCATACCCAAGGTAAATAGGTGGGGATACAGTGAGGCGAGGGACCGTATCATATGTAAATCACATACATAATGGGTATATATATCTTTCCTTCTCATATGGGGGCCTTGGCATGTTGCTAGATGTCAACCTTGGTCATTGAAATCGAATGACCATCTGATCGGAGGATAATTTATGTTCGATTAAATTATCACGATTTATTTCATGTACAACTTGAGGGGAACCCAAAAGGTCACACACAACAAAGTCGAAATCATTGGTTAACAGTGCACAATATAATATAACAGCATATATGATTGCTGTAGGAATTGTTCATAAATAGTTCAATGTGTTTAATTATTGAACAGATCATTTATGAGGTTCCATAGTGGCTTAGGGATTGGTGAATGACGATGGGGGCACTTTGGGAATTAGAATTAAAAAAATTACTATTCACGTGAATAGTAAAAAAATTTGTTATTTATTTTGAATTCCAATTCGGCCCAAACTCTTATTAGGGTTTTATAATCTCATTAAACCATTAAATTAAGATCCAATGGCTAAGATTAAATTAGCTTTCATCTCACATCGGATTCTTAATTAATTTTGTTGTCTTTTGGAGCACTATATAAACTCAAAGAATTCTTCACAAATTTTTACACCAAACCTTTAATATCTTGGGTTTATATAACTGAGCAACTCTAAAGTTTAAAGAGTAAGCCACTGATTTTGATGATCTTGAAGTCTAATTGACTAGAGGAACCTCGAGTTAAAAGTTTTTGAGGTATTTGCCTAGGCTAGCACCAAGGACAAAATACCCGTGCACTCAAGGCATAGTCTTGCCGTTGAGTTTTGGCTTTGGTGTGTGCATCTTTGGAGGCCACACACTTGGGTGGCTCTTTGGAACGTGGAAGAGCTTGCTGAGTTCGAGAAAAGCTTGTAGATTTGAGGGAGGACTGAAGGAGTCTACGGTTCAAGTAAGTCTTTTTCTTTCTTTATTTTATTTAGAGTTCTTATGATAGTTAGCATGTTTAGGTTTATGTTCTTTACATGTTTTATGAGTTTTATGCTTAGAATATATATTAACATGCCTAGGCTTGTAGAATAATCAAAACCATATTCCTAATTTTAACATTTTCTCTTAACAGGTGGGTTCAAATATTTCACAAACATTCAAATGGTAAACAGAGTATCACTTCGTTCCATCCTTGATGAGCATAAGCTCAAAGGGGACAACTACAATGACTGGTTTAGAAACCTTAAAATTGTCTTACGACAAGAAAAGATATTCTATGTTCTTGAAAGATTATTTCCCCCTGAACCCGCAAAAGATACTGACCAAGATACATTTGATGCTTGGAAGAAACACGTCGATGATGATGAGCAAGCAGTTTGCATAATGTTTGGCTCTATGTCGGATGAACTTCAGAAAGCTCAAGAAGATATGGATGCTCAAACCATCATCTTTCACTTGAAGGAGTTGTATGCAACTTCCGTTCATACCGTGAGATTCCAAATGTCATGTGCCTTATTCCAAACAAGGTATAAGGAAGGATCTGTTAGTGGAAAAGTGCTTAAGATGATTGGCCACATTGAAAAATTGGCCAACTTCGGGTTCATCATGGATCATGAGATAGGTCGCGATCTAATTCTTCAGTCCTTACCAAAAGAATTCTCTAACTTTATTATGCAGTTTCATTTGTTTGATAAAGAAGCTACTTTAGCATAATTGCACAATCTGATAAAGCAAGCAGAGAAGGACTTGAAACCGGAGCTTAAAACCTCCGTCATGCTTACGGGTACGGACCTGAAGCCACGAGGCCCAAAGAAAAATAAGGGCAAGGGCAAGGCTCCAGATCACCTAAAGCCCAATGGTAAGGTGGAGAAGAAAAAGGGAAAATGGAAATGTTTCTTTTATGGAAAGAAGGGTCATTGGAAGAAAGACTGCAGATCCTTGAAAACCAAGGAAGCTAGGGAAGCCCAAGAGGCCAAGAAGCCCAATGCTTCAGGTATGTTGTATATGATTGAACTATATTCTCAAAACTTTGAACCTTCTACTTCGGTGCTTGACACCGATTGTGGGACTCGCTTATGTAATAATGTGCAGGGCCCAAGAAACAGTAGGAGACTCCATCATGGGGAGGTTGACTTACGCATGGGTAATGGAGCAAAACTGGCTGCATTGTGCGTGGGGACTTATTCATTAGTTTTGCCGAATGTTTTAGTTTTAGACTTAGAAGATTGTGTTTATGTACCTTCTCTAGTAAAGAACATCATTTCAATTTTTTTCTTTATGTAATAAAGGCTTTTCATGCCTAATAAGTTGTAATGAATGTTCTATTTATTTCAATGAAATAAAATATGGAGATGGTATTTTGAATAATGGTATATATGTCTTACAAACTAACAAATAATGTTTAACCTCTAATATATACAACATTAACTCGAATAATCTCAATGAATCACTTCTATGGCACAGTCGCTTAGGTCATATCAATTAAACAAGATTAACTAAGCTACATAAGGATGAGTATTTCAAACCCTTCAAATATAAACCTTATGGAACTTGTGAGTCTTGTTTACTTGGTAAATTGACCAAATTACCCTTCAAAGGTAAATGACAGCGTGCAGCGAAGATATTAGAACTCATACACTCTGATGTATGCGGACCAATGTCAGTCACCGCTAGAGGTGGATTCTTATACTTCATTACCTTTATCGAAGATCATTCGCGATATGGGTATGTGTACCTTATGCGATACAAATCTGAAGCCTTTGATAAATTTAAAGACTTCAAGGCTGAAGTAGAAAACCAGCTTAATAAAAGTATTAAGTCACTAAGGTCTGACCGAGGTGGTGAATACTTAAGCAACGAATTTCAAGATTACTTGAGAGAAAATGGCATTGTTTCCCTGTGGACCCCTCCGGGAACTCCACTGCATAATGGGGTCTCCGAAATGAGAAATCAGACATTATTAGATATGGTCCGATCAATGATGCCAGGTACGGATCTACCTCTTTCATTTTGGGGTCTTGCTTTAGAAACTGCAACGCTACTACTAAACCAAGTTCCTTCCAAGACTGTTAGTTAAACACCATATGAGTTATGGTCTGGGAAACGTCCTAGTCTTAGTTATCTAAGAATTTGGGGATGTGACGCATATGTCAAGCTCACATAAACTAACAAATTGGATGATAGGGTAGTTAAATGTAAGTTTGTAGGATATGTCTTGAACTCAAGAGCATACGTGTTCTACATCCTAAATGAACAAAGAACATTTGTCTCACGAAATGCTAAATTTCTAGAGAATGAATTCCTTCTGAAGAAATATAGTGGGAGTAGACTTGACCTCGATGAGGTACGAGAAGAACAAACTAACATAGAACTAAACCCCATGCCCCTCAAAAGGGCAGCGACGGAACAACCACAAGGTTATGAACTCAGAAGGTCTGGTAGGGAAAGACATGAGCCTGAAAGATATGGTTTCCATATTGATGAGGAACATGATCAGGTCATTGATAATGACAATCCCACCAGTCATGACGAAGCAATGCGTGACATTGATTCAGTCAAGTGGCTTGAGGCCATGAAATCCGAAATAGACTCTATGTATCAGAATCAAGTCTGGGACTTGGTTGATGCACTTGAAGGGATAAAACCCATAGGCTGCAAGTGGATTTACAAGCGTAAAACTGATGCAGAAGGAAACATCCAAACCTATAAGGCTAGGTTGGTGGCGAAAGGTTATAGAAAAATCCAAGGAATTGACTATGACGAAGCCTTCTCGCCTGTTGCAATGATAAAGTCCATTCGAATTTTACTGGCACTAGCTGCACACTTTGATTATGAGATTTGGCAGATGGATGTCAAAATCGCTTTCCTTAATTGGAACCTCGTAGAGGAAGTCTATATGACACAACCTGAGGGGTTTGCATCTAAGGATGATCATAACAAAGTATGCAAGCTTAAACGATCCATTTATAGACTCAGGCAAGCCTCCAAAAGTTGGAATATAAGATTTGAAGAGACAATCAAAGAATTTGACTTCATCAAAAACGTAGACGAGCCTTGTGTTTACAGGAATTGTAGTGGGAGTGCTGTTGTATTTCTTGTATTATATGTCGATGATATATTAATCATCGGGAATGATATTCCCATGATGCAAGCCACCAAACAATGGTTATCTCAGAATTTCTCCATGAAAGATTTGGGAAAAGCAGCCTACATCCTCGGCATTAAGATCTACCGCAATAGATATAAGAGGTTGTTAGGACTTTCTCAATCTATGTACATAGATAAAATTTTGAAAAGGTTCAAAATGGAAGATTCCAAAAGAGGTAATTTACCTACTTGTCATAGAATCAAATTATCTAAGGAGCAATGTCCACATACTCCTTCAGACAGATAGCGTATGAGTAGGATCCCTTATGCTTCAGCAATATGATCGATCATATACGCCATGCTATGTACAAGACCTGATGTCTCTTATGCTCTTAGCATAACGAGCAGGTATCAGGCAAATCCTGGTGAGCAACACTGGGCAGCTGTCAAAACAATCCTCAAGTATCTGAGAAGAACTAAGGATGTGTTTTTGACATACGGAGATTGTTCTGAGATGAAAGTCATGGTTACTGTGAAGCGAGCTTTTTGACCGATATGGATGACATTAGATCGCAAACAGGATATCTATTTACTTTGAATGGCGGTGCTGTCAGTTGGAAAAGCTCAAAACAGTCAACTACAGCGGACTCCACCACTGAAGCCGAGTATATTGCAGCATCTGAGGCAGCTAAAGAAGCAGTCTGGATAAAGAAGTTCATCACGGAGCTGGAAGTGATTCCCGCGATAAAGAATGGCATCACGATGTACTTTGACAACACGGGCGCTATTGCTCAATCAAAGGAACCAAGGTCCCACCAGAAATCCAAGCATGTAATTTGGAGATTTCATCTCATCAAGGAGATTGTTGAGAGACAAAAAGTTATTATAGAGAAAATACCCACAGAAGATAATCTTGCAAATTCTCTTACTAAAGGCTGACTCAACAAAAGCATGATAGGCACACCCGAGAGTATGGTGTCCAGATTCATACTAGTTGGCTATAGTGCAAGTGGGAGATTGTTAGGAATATGCCCTATACCCAACTTGTGGATGGACTATATGTACATGTATTTGTAATATTTTCATTAATTAATAAAATGGCAATCTTTATTATACGTGTCTTACATAACTTATATAAATCATCAAACACTATAATAAAGCCCTTGGAGTAATAAGATGATGGCTTCCACGCCTTATGAGAATCATTACTCTTAAACGTTCCTAGTCATAGTTTTGTGAATAATCTGGGCGTTCACAAAGCGGAGAGACTAGCATGAAGATATGATCTGCCCTTAAGTGGGGTAGCCGATCTCATAGGCTACTAGCGGAGATCCATCCGCTTGGTGTATCACATAGATGCATGAGTTGCTCGTGTCCATTGTACTGACCGCCAAAAGTTTTCACATGGAGTGTTTATCCCATGTGTCTGTTAGAACTATCATGTATCGATTGTATGACTAGTCCTTAGACTTGAGGTCTTTACAATCTTATGTGTGGATCAAATAACTTTGACATACAATCGATACATGAAAGTTCTCACAGACACATGGGATAAACACTTCATGTGAAAACTTTTGGCGGTCAGTTCGATGGACACGAGAAACTCATACATCCATGTGATACACCAAGTGGACGGATCTCCGCTAGTAGCCTATGAGATCGGCTACCCCACTTAAGGGCAGATCATATCATCATGCTAGTCTCTCCGCTTTGTGAATGCCCAAATTATTCACAAAACTATGACTTGGAACGTTTAAGAGTAATGATTCTCATAAGGCGTGGAAGCCATCATCTTATTACTCCAAGGGCTTTATTACAGTGTTTGATGATTTATATAAGTTATGTAAGACACGTATAATAAAGATTTCCATTTTATTAATTAATGAAAATATTACAAATACATGTACATATAGCCCATCCACAAGTTGGGTATAGGGCATATCCCTAACAATCTCCCACTTGCACTATAGTCAACTAGTATGAATCTGGACACCATACTCTCGGGTGTGTCTATCATGCTTTTGTTGAGTCAGCCCTTTAGTCAGAGAATATTCAAGATTATCTTCTGTGGGTATTTTCTATATAATAACTTCTTTTCTCTCAACAATCTCCCTGATGAGATGAAATCGCCTGAGTACATGCTTGGATTTCTGGTGGGACCTTGGTTCCTTTGATTGAGCAATGGCGCCCGTGTTGTTACAGTACATCGTGACGCCATTCTTTATCGCGGGTAGCACTTCCAGCTCCGTGATGAACTTTTTTATCTAGACTGCTTCTTTACCTGCCTCAGATGCTGCAATATACTCGGCTTCAGTGGTGGAGTCCGCTGTAGTTGACTGCTTTGAGCTTTTCCAACTAACAGTGACCGGCGTAAACACACACGTTTAACGCAAGCGCACGTATCGTTCAAGTAGTATAAAAATATCGATCCCACGAGGATTTAATTCCTACTATTGTTATTAATTATTGATACTATTTATTTACAGGTATCTAATTATAGGGAGAATGGAATTGATTGCTTTTAGTTGGTTGAATGTGGATTTGCTAATTAAAATAAAAACAGACTCAAAAGAAAACACTAAGGAAAATAAAAGAAAAGACTCAAATATCTAGGATTGTGATTCCACACAATATTAATATAAAGATGAATTGATTCTCTTATCTATGTGTAATAAATCAGTTTGCTAACCTAGAACACGAAAATATGCAAAAGTCTCTGTCGATGGTCTGACGCAAATACCCAGTATAACCCAATTGAACCATATGTCTATGTCAACCAAATTACCTGGATTTATTAAGATTAAGTTCCAATTATGGCTACCCCCGCCCGACAGGTATATGTCTATCCTGTAAGGAAATCTATTAAAGTGTTATTTATCCTCAAGGAAGATCGTGGGCTATTAAGTCTAAGGCTGAAACCTAAAATCCCTATGTCTAGTTCATTTTAAGTTTACCATATCAATCTTATTGGTGATCAGACAACAAGAAGCATTAAGCTTAAGACTCAATAAACAAACTAAAGAATTACCCATAAAAAGAAAATCAATTATTAAGTGTGAATATTGTGTTTCATCACTTCCCTATAATAAAATAAAATGATGAGGTTAGAGGATCCACATTTAATATTTCTTATCTAGGAATCTCACTTATTATAATATATAAATTATTTTATGTTCTGCTTTCTCAGGAATTAATAATGTTAAACATTTAAAACCAGCCATATAGGCGGTAATCCATTAGTCCAATTACACTAGCCATATAGGCGGTAAAGTAATTTATATTTAGACTGACCATATAGGCAGTAATAAAGTCTGCCATTAATTAATCTGGTTAAATTATAATTTATAAATTATAATTAAGTGAGATTTACCTAGATAATTATATTAAATGTTTCACCTTTTACCCCAGCGGTAAATTAACTACTGAACATAAAAAAATAAATAAAATAAAATAAAATTTTATTAGAAAAAGTAAAAGTGCATAATTGAAAATACTAAAAGTAAAAATGCTTAATTTAAATTACAAAAACTTAAACACACAAGATGCAATCCTTAAAGTCCTTACAAAACTCAAGGAAGGCATGATTTGAATTTTGAAATCGAGCTGAATTTATAGGCGTCAGTAGGGGGTTGGCGTCGCGACGCCAAGCTGGCGTCGCGACGCTCATTTTGTCGACGTGGCAGCTTCTGATTCGTCGACTTCAGATTCTAGATAAGGTAATAAGGTGACACGTGGCAAGGTGGTTGGAGCACAATTATTGTGACACGTGGCGGCTTCTGATTCGTCGGCTCAGATTCTTATCCGCCACGTGTCGATTTCGGATAAGTGAGTCAATAATTGGTGCTGACGTGGCAAAAGTGACTGTCGGCACCATAGAATTGCGACACGTTGCACGCTGTGATTGGTTGATGATGACGTGGCAATAATGTGGCATTTTGACTTGGTCAACCGGTGATGTGGATGATGACATGGCAGACACGTGGAGTGACACGTGGTGATGGCGACTGTCGGCACCGTAGGATGATGACAAGTGGCACGGTCACGTTAGCAGATCGGCTATGATGGTGACATGTGGCACGACACACGTTAGCAAAGTCAAATTTTCTCAGATTCTGACTTATGGACCCGGCGCACGTTAGCACTGTTCGGCGCATTTTAGGCGTCACGACGCCAAAGGCTTGCGCGTCGCGTCACGAAGAATTACGAAAATGCCATTTTGTCCAATTTTCACTGTTTTGGCCCCAAATCACCTCCAGAGAGTCCTGAAACTTTATTTATCTACAAATAAACACAAAACACATCAAAATATTCCACAAAACTCAAGAAATTATACAAAATATTAAGTTAAATGAGTGGGAAATAGTGATATAATTGCCACTCATTAGACAGCTCTGTCATTCATAGTAAACAGAATCATGTTTGCAATCTGTTGTCATCCCTATCAGTCTGAAAGATCGCATCACAGTAACCAATGACTTCATCTCATAACAATCTTCGTATGTCAATAACACATCCTTAGTTCTTCTCAGATACTTGAGGATTGTTTTGACAGCTGCCCAGTGTTGCTCCCCAGGATTTGTCTGATACCTGCTCGTTATGCTAAGAGCATAAGAGACATTAGGTCTTGTACATAGCATGGCGTACATGATCGATCCTATTACTGAAGCATAAGGGATCCTTCTTATACGCTCTATGTCTGAAGGAGTATGTGGATATTGCTCCTTAGATAATTTGATTCCATGACAATTAGGTAAATTACCTCTTTTGGAATCTTCCATTTTGAATCTTTTCAAAACTTTATCTAGTACGTAGATTGAGAAAGTCCTAATAACCTCTTAGATCTATTACGGTAGATCTTAATGACGAGGATGTAGGCTGTTTCTCCCAAATATTTCATGGATAAATTCTGAGATACCATTGCTTTGTGGCTTGCATCATGGGAATATCATTTCCGATGATTAATATGTCATCGACATATAATACAAGAATACAACAGCACTCCCACTACTTTTCCTGTAAACACAAGGCTCGTCTACATTTTTGATGAAGTCAAATTCTTTGATTGTCTCTTCAAATCTTATATTCCAACTTCTAGAGGCTTTCTTGAGTCCATAAATGGATCTTTTAAGCTTGCATACTTTATTATGATCATCCTTAGATGAAAACCCCTCAGGTTGTGTCATATAGACTTCCTCTATGAGGTTCCCATTAAGGAAAGCTGTTTTGACATCCATCTGCCAAATCTCATAATCAAAGTGTGCAGCTAGTGCCAATAAAATTCGAATGGACTTTATCATTGCAACAGGCGAGAAGGTTTCGTCATAATCAATTCCTTGGATTTTTCTATAACCTTTTGCCACCAACCTAGCCTTATAGGTTTGGATGTTGCCTTCTGCATCAGTTTTACGTTTGTAAATCCACTTGCAGCCTATGGGTTTTATCCCTTCAGGTGCATCCACCAAGTCTCAGACTTGATTCTGATACATAGAGTCTATTTCAGATTTCATGGCCTCAAGCCACTTGACTGAATCAATGTCACGCATTGCTTCATCATAACTGGTGGGATCGTCATTATCAATGACCTTATCATATTCCTCATCAATATGGAAACCATATCTTTCAGGCTCATATCTTTCCCTACCATACCTTCATATTTCATAACCTTATGGTTGTTCCGCCGCTGCCCTTTTGAGGGGCCTAGGGTTTAGTTCTATGTTAGTTTGTTCTTCTCGTACCTCATCGAGGTCAAGTCTACTCCCACTATGTTTCTTGAGAAGGAATTCATTCACTAGAAATTTAGCATTTCGTGAGACAAATGTTCTTTGTTCATTTGGGACGTAGAACACGTATGCTCTTGAGTTCAAGGCATATCCTACAAACTTACATTTAACTGCCCTATCATCCAATTTGTTAGTTTGTGTGAGCTTAACATATGCGTCACATCCCCAAACTCTTAGATAACTAAGACTAGGACGTTTCCCATACCATAACTCATATGGTGTTTGACTAACAGTCTTGGAAGGAAATTAGTTTAGTAGTAGTGTTGCAGTTTCTAAAGCAAATAACCACCAAAACCAAATGAAGAGGTAGATCCGTGTCTGGCATCATTGATCAAACCATATCTAATAATGTCTGATTTCTCTTTCGGAGACCCCATTATGTTGTGGAGTTTCCGGAGGAGTCCGGGGAAACAATTCCATTTTCTCTCAAGTAATCTTGAAATTCGTCACTTATGTATTCACCACCTTGGTCAGACCTTAGTGACTTAATACTTTTATTAAGATAGGTTTCTACTTCAGCTTTGAAGACTTTGAATTTCTCAAAGGCTTCAGATTTGTACCCCCATAAGGTACACATACCCATATTACGAGTGATCATCGATAAAGGTAATGAAGTAGGAGAATCACCTCTAGCGGTGACTGACATTGGTCCGCATACATCAGAGTGTATGAGTTCTAATGTCTCCGCTGCACGCTGTCATTTACCTTTGAAGGGTAATTTGGTTATTTTACCAAGTAAACAAGACTCACAAGTTCCATAAGGTTTATATTTGAAGGGTTGAAATACCATCCTTATGTAGCTTAGTTAATCTTGTTTCATTGATATGACATACACGACTGTGCCATAGAAGTGATTCATTGAGATTATTCGAGTTAACGTTGTATATATTAGAGGTTGAACATTCTTTGTTAGTTTGTAAGACATAGATACCATTATTCAAAATACCATCTCCATATTTTATTTCATTGAAATAAATAGAACATTCATTACAACTTATTAGGCATGAAAAGCCTTTATTACATAAAGAAGAAATTGAAATGATGTTCTTTACTAGAGAAGTACATAAACACAATCTTCTAAGTCTAAAACTAAACCATTCGGCAAAACTAATGAATAAGTCCCCACGCACAATGCAGCTAGTTTTACTCCATTACCCATGCGTAAGTCAACCTCCCCATGACAGAGTCTCCTACTGTTTCTCAGGCCCTACACATTGTTACACAAGTGAGTCCCACAACCGGTGTCAAGCACCCAAGTATAAGTTTCAGAGTTTTGAGAATATAGTTCAATCATATACAACATACCTGAAGCATTGGGCTTCTTGGCCTCTTGGGCTTCCCTAGCTTCCTTGGCTTTCAATGATCTGCAGTCTTTCTTCCAATGACCCTTCTTTCCACAAAAGAAACATTTCCTCTTTCCCTTTTTCTTCTCAACCTTACCATTGGGCTTTAGGTGATTTGGAGCCTTGCCCTTGCCCTTATTTTTCTTTGGGCCTCGTGGCTTCAGGTCCGTACCTGTAAGCATGACGGAGGTTTTAAGCTCCGGTTTCAAGTCCTTCTCTGCTTGCTTTATCAGATTGTGTAATTCTGCTAAATTAGTTTCTTTATCAGAAAAATGAAACTGCATAATAAAGTTAGAGAAGTCTTTTGGTAAGGACTAAAGAATTAGATCGTGACCTATCTCATGATCCATGATGAACCCGAGGTTGGCCAATTTTTCAATGTGGCCAATCATCTTAAGCACATATCCACTAACAGATCCTTCTTTATACCTTGTTTGGAATAAGGCACATGACACTTGGAATCTCACGGTATGAACGGAAGTTGCATACAACTCCTTCAAGTGAAAGATGATGGTTTGAGCATCCATATCTTCATGAGCTTTCTAAAGTTCATCCAACATAGAGCCAAGCATATGCAAACTGCTTGCTCATCATCATCGACGTGTTTCTTCCAAGCATCAAATATTTTTGGTCAGCATCTTCTGCGAGTTCAGGGGAAATGGTCTTTCAAGAACATAGAAAATCTTTTCTTGTCGTAAGACAATTTTAAGGTTTCTAAACCAGTCATTGTAGTTGTCCCCTTTGAGCTTATGCTCATCAAGGATGGAACGAAGTAATACTCTATTTTCCATTTGAATGTTTGTGAAATATTTTAACCCACCTGTTAAGAGAAAATTTAAAATTAGGAATATGTTTCATTAAAGTTTCATAATAACATGAGCTTTTAATATTATGAAGTTGCTCTCACTCAATTGTTTTTTAAAATTTTAAGCAAATCGCATCAACCCCAATATGATGAATTTCTTATGGGCAAGGATCCCAGTATCATCATTTCATAACTCCGACTAGGGCCGGTCGTTATAAAATACGATAATAGGTAGGTTCCCAACCAATTTATGATATATATCACAATTCCTTGATCATTGGTTGGGCAATCAAATATGTCATAGCTTATGCTAGTCCTTGTGGACACCCAATCTTTGCCACTAAGTTATAAGACCACGCCTAAGGGTCGATGCGCCTTATGACTCAGAAAAGTCAAACCATTGTCAATAGTACGATTTAGGGACAATTGGTATTGGTCAGTCTGGTAAAGCCTAGTCCTGCCAATACGGTTTAAGCCCTTTGGGTCTATACTTTACAATGGGAGGAAAATTTTAGACTTAAATTATTATTGAGGATTTTAGCAAGTTTTAAGTGAATAACTGTCAAATGGATTCCTCCATTGAAAATTCCCCAGAGGGAGGGTGGAGCGAACTCTCTTAAATACCCTTACCTCTTAGGCTCTTATTGCATTGGTGAAAGAAATAAACAATAGATCCCCCAAATTAGTCCAACACTTTAAATATGCTTTAAGGTAAGTTTTGAATAAATGATTATCTAGATGTCTTCACAGCTTTTCCTTTTGACTATAAAAAGGTAGTGAGTGAAGGAAGACACCAAATCATTATCTAACTCTAGTAATACCTTTGGTTAAATTAACTTTAGTTTGGAAAGTTTTATTAACGCCTTGGTCCCACCCCACTTGTATCTTTTTATAATGTCTTTTATTATAAACAAGTGATTTATATTTATTAGCCTTAAAGGTAATAAATCTCTAAGTTCATCACGGAATAATTACTTAGCTAAGGGTTAAGCAATACACTCTATATTTCCTTAGAAAGTCTCTAGATGTTTGCACCCTAAAATAATCATGCCAATTCTAATCATACATAGAATCATCAAGCATATGAGTTTTAATATGTTGGAATTATTTTAGGCATTAAATAACTTTGATTAATATTTAATTATGATACTGCATTTTATTTTATTCAAATAAATTTTCTATTCATGTTTTTTTTACAGATACGTGAACTTTAAATGCAATTTCACAATTCAAATCTTAACCAAATCATGCACAACTTGTGCCTAAAATTAAGTTCAGGGTGTTAAGTTTCCAACGAGCTTTTACACACCCAATTTTGAGTTCAAATGAGAGAGAACTAATCAAAACAAAAACGGCGCGCTGATACCACTGTCGGGAAGCGGCCGCAAATGCGCAGCGGAAAATCAAGAAAAACAAATCATGATGCCGCTATCTCTTTGCCCAAGACCCATTTGTTTTGATTATTCTACAAGCCTAGGCATGTTACTATATATTCTAAGTATAAAAACTCATAAAACATGCAAATAACATAAACCTAAACATGCTAACTATCATAAGAACTCTAATTAAAATAAAGAAAGACAAAGACTTACTTGAACTGAAGACTCCTCCAGTCCTCCCTCCAATCTACAAGCTTTTCTCAAACTCAGCAAGCTCTTCCACGTTCCAAAGAGCCACCCAACTGTGTGGCCTCCAAAGGTGCACACACCAAAGCCAAAACTCAACGACAAGACTACGCCTTGAGTGCACAGGTATTTTGCCATTGGTGCTAGCCTAGGCAAATACCTCAAAAATTTTAACTCGAGGTTCCTCTAGTCAATTAGACTTAAGGATCCTCAAAATCAGTGGCTTACTTTTAAACTTTAGAGTTGCTCACTTATATAAACCCAAGATATGAAAGGTTTGGTGCAAAAAATTGTGAAGAATTCTTTGGGTTTATATAGTTGCTCCAAAGACAACAAAATTAATTAAGAATCCGATGTGGGATAAAAGTTAATTTAATCTTAGTCATTGGATCTTAATTTAGTGGTTTAATGAGATTATAAAACCCTAATAAGAGTTTGGGCCGAATTGGAATTCAAAACAAATAACAAATAAAAAAAATTAATATTCACGTTACTATTCACGTTTTTATTTATTTATTTATTTATTCCAATTCCCAAAGTGTCTATATCATCATTCACCAATCTCTAAGCCACTATAGAACCTCATAAATGATCTGTTCAATAATTAAATACATTGAACCATTTATGAACAATTCCTACAGCAATCATATATGCTGTTAAATTTGTACTGTGCAATGTTAACCATATATTTCGAATTTGTTGTGTGTGACCTTTTGGGTTCCCCTCAAGTTGGACATGAAATGAATCGTGATAATTTAATCGAACATAAATTATCCTCCGATCAGATGGTCGTTCGATTTCAATGACCAAGGTTGACATCTAGCAACATGCCAAGGCCCCCAAATGAGAAGGAAAGATATATATCTATTATGTATGTGATTTACATATGATACGGTCCATCGCCTCACTGTATCCCCATCGTTTGACCTAGGGTATGGAAAGTGTCCACCCATATAGTCAAAGGTAAGATGTTGATAGTGTCATGAATCATGCTAACCCAAGAATCTCACATGATTCTTCCGCTACGGAAACAGTCTCAAGCACTGATCACACATATCAACCCGCAAACTGGAATACTACTCTTATAAGAAAATATTATCTGAGAAAGTGGCGATTCTCTGTTGTATCTTTACAAAATTCATGTGTTTCAACAAATGACCCAATCATACCCTTATGACCGGATCTTTTGAACCAGGGAAGGAGAATTTCAAAGTTATTTGATCCACACATAAGATTGTAAAGACCTCAAGTCTAAGGACTAGTCATACAATCGATACATGAAAGTTCTCACAGACACATGGGATAAACACTCCATGTGAAAACTTTTGGCGGTCAGTTCAATGGACACGAGCAACTCATGCATCCATGTGATACACCAAGCGAACGGATCTCCGCTAGTAGCCTATGAGATCGGCTACCCCACTTAAGGGCGGATCATATCATCATGCTAGTCTCTCCGCTTTGTGAACACCCAGATTATTCATAAAACTATAACTAGGAACGTTTAAAAGTAATGATTCTCATATGGCGTGGAAGCCATCATCTTATTACTCCAAGGGCTTTATTACAATGTTTGATGATTCATATAAGTTATGTAAGACACATATAATAAAGATTGCCATTTTATTAATTAATGAAAATATTACAAATACATGTACATATAGCCCATCCACAAGTTGGGTATAGGGCATATCCCTAACAATCTCTGCTATGTGCTCTAAGTAATCTAGTGCATCTTCGGGATCTTTGTCTATGAACTCACTGTTACACATCATCTCCACTACTTGTCTACCTTTAGGTGTTAACCCTGGTAGAAGTAGGAAACCAGCCTCCATGGTTCAAACCCGTGATGTGGACAAATATTTAATATTTCTTTAAATCTCTCCTAACATTGGTAAAATGTTTCTACCGACTCTTGAAAGTTGTGATTCTCCTCTTAAATGAGTTTTTCTTGTGAGGGGGAAATATTTTTTTCAAAATTACTCTTACAAATCATAAAACCGGCCATATACTTAGTAACATTTAATTTATGATAGAATAAATGGTTGAGATTTAGTAATATAATTTCAAGATTTTTTAATATATTCTCACCCCACCTCAATCGATAACTTGTTTTTTAATAGAGAGAATATACAATATGGTAGCTATGTTAAAGATATTGTCGATGTTAAAGAACATGTTGACATGGTCAAAAAGTGGTCTTTTACTCCCAAGTATAGGAGTGTCGAAGTAATAAAATATCCCGGTAAGTCCGGGGTCGATCCACAGGGAAGAGATTTAGCAAAGTAGAATGATAGGCAATGCGAAAAAGAAAAGTTTGATTTGTTGAAGTAGTTGGAGACTTTTAGATTTAAAATGCAATAATACAATGAAATGATGGAGTTAGGGGATCCACTTTTAATCTTTTGAACTTAGAAATCTCGTTTAATTATAATATATAAATTGCCCTTATTACCCAATTAATTTATCTGAGGAATTAATTATGCCAATATATAGAACCAGCCATAAAGGCGGTAGTCATTTATGTCAATAACTAGTCCTGGCAAGGTACTAAGTATGCCAAAAATATAAAACCAGCCATAAAATGTGGTAGCAAGATAAAACCAGCCATATAGGCGGTAGAAAGATAAAACCAGCCATATAGGCGGTAACCAATATTGTCAATAATTAATCTAGATCTAAATCAAGTTTTAATCATTAGATTTCAATTTATTTATTATAATAGAAGCGAGTTTAATCTAAGTTTTCATTATAAAAGCTTCACCCTTACCCCAGCAGAAAAGAAATTAGCTACTCATTTTGTAATTAAATATACTCGTAATTTTATTACTAAAAGAAAAAGACATTACAAAAAGCTTTAAGTAAATAAACACACAAGACACTCTCTCTCCAAGATCTATAGAGGAATCTGAAAAGAAAGTATAAAAATTCTTCTGTTGGACGCTTCAATTTATAGGCAGATTTTGGTCGATGCATCGAGACGTTAAAGCTCCACGCGTCATGATGCAAGTTCCACGATGAGGATACGTGTTGACAGAATAGCGCATTCGGTGGTGTCTCTGTTTTATTAGGTGCGTCGCGATGCGCCGTCATTTCCGTGTCGCTACGCGGAAGCTGAATTTCCATTTTTGCCCTTTTTCAAGTCTGGTTTGTCCTGTCGAGCTTCCGAGCAGTATTTTACCTATCAAATAACATAAAATAAAAAAATAGAACACTCAAAACATAAATTAGAATATTATTTCACAAATGTGGCAATTTAAAGGGATTAGTGAAACTATAAGTGTAAAATGATGACTTATCGTATAATAAATATGCACTTTTTAGTATTCATCACATATCATTATATTATTATCTTAAAAGAAATATTCATATCTATTTTTTTAAAGACAAGATACACTGAAACATCAATAATACAAGATCTTAGCTATTTTAAAGGCCATGTCATTTATCAACAATATTTTACGTGCTTTCAGTATGGGTCAAATTTGGGCCAAATGTATAATTGTCTTTTCATCTCAGGGTCTCATATCAGATAGAGTCCAAATTTCTTCAAACATCTAATTCATTGGCCAAGGTTGGACCAAGGATCTGAACACTTCTCAGGCCCATACACTAGGAAAAGCCTACAACCAATTGACTTTCCAACAGCCAAATTGAAAAACGCCTTTGTCATGATTAATTATCCTCCACGTGATTAGCCGCTTTTGACACGAAAGGTTAAATATTTAACATTTAATAAGACCCCATCATAAATGTGACACCGAATTCATAGCCTATAAAAGGATGTAGAACTCTAATTGCAATTCATGGAATCTTAACAATCTTACTTGAGAAGCATTCTCTTATGAGCTCTCAAAACGCCTATTTTACAAAATTTTCATATGCCCCTCACGGAAGTCCACAAAGATCGAGGTAACATCAGACATTACTTTTCCATTACTTTCCACTCATCTTCACCATTTACTTGAGCGTCAAAGAGCCTACGGCAACCACCTCACCGATAGATAGTAACTCTCCACTCACTCTATCTTTGTTTTGCAGAATCGCTAGTGTCCTATTATATGAATTATAAATTATGGACCTAAGGCAAATTCCAGTGTTTATAATTTGACGCCCACCATGTGGCCCCAGAGATTTATAGCAAGCAAAGATCTCTTAGTCTACAATCATTTCAACACACATACTCATAGTTTCTGACAGCGAACAAATACCAGACCCTGTGGTCACGCAATTGGCCATTCTCCAAGAACGGTTGCGATCGTTGGAGGAGGAGAACCTAGCCATGCGAAGCACCAACACAAGCCTTCAGAAGCAATTGAAGCAAATCACTTTAACCTCCCAATGGCTTGAAACTCCGGATCACCTCAGTAATCCCACCATTCAAACCAACCTCTTAAGAGCATTCAACGATGTGGCAAAAGACGATTCGCCACCAAACAACCACCCCTAAAATCACCAACGAGGTCGTTATGCCTCTCCAACCAACCAAGCACAGCAAGTTGACTCTTCCATGTGCAAGGAAACAGGAGTTCAAAGAAGCAATTTTCTCCAGTCTACCTAGTGTCAGCCTGTAGTAAGAAAAAGTCGAGTATGGACAATTTCTGACACTCATTTCTTGGAGACCATTACTTCCATTGAACTCCCGTGAAAGTTTAGCCCTCCTGACATGAAACTATATGACGGATCCAATGACCCAGATGACCACATTGTCCATTACAAATACAAGATGATATCCACAACCATGGCTCCACACCAATGGGAAGCTGAAATGTGCGGAGAGTTTGGAGAAACATTGGCAAGCCCAACCCTCACATGGTTCATTAATCTTCCATACCGATCTATAGGGTCGTATCAAGAACTTGCAGAAAAGTTCATGGAGTACTTTGCCCGCTCTTGTTAGCTCGAGAAGACCACATACGACCTCAATACAATACAATAGCGGAATGGAGAATCTCTGCAAAGCTATAAGGCTCGTTTCAATAAAAAAAAAAAAATTTATATCCCAGATCTCCACCAGCCGACGGCTGTAGAAGCCTTAAGAAATTGTCTGCTCGTGGACAGTGGGCTTTATAAAAAATTGATGAAAATCTGATGTTACATTGTAGACCAAGCAATGGTCCGAGCACAAATCGAGATCTGATGGGAAGAAGACAAGAGGAACAAGAAACAATACGGTCCCAATAACCGCCATGAAGAGAATATTTCAAACCCCTACAAACGACCAAAGAACTCTGATAAAAGGTCCCGTCAACCAGAAGACAGATGGACCCCACAAACAATGAATCACCACCCTAAAAATAGGGATTATAAGCGTAGGCCTTCAACCTACACAAGACGGCGCTGATCTTCAATGAATTTATCTCATTCGACATCAAAACTAAGCAACCAAGACTTTGCCTTCATTTAAGTTGAAGCCTCGAAATACCATCAAATGGAAGCGACATAAACGTCCGTAAGCCAGTCAAAGGAGAATAAATAAATAATCAATGACCAGCAACTCGACAGTGACTACTCTATGAGATAGGTAAACTACCTCATGAATAACTTAACCAAGAATTTTGATAAAGTTTCGAAAAATTATGAAGAGACAATCACAATATGAAAGATTACTCATAAGGAAGATAAGAAGCTCAAAAGAAACTCTTGTTCATTCATCACTTGAAATATTCCACACAAGTTTTATAAATCTATGTACAAGGGAAAAGATCAGTATTCAAAGTCTTGAGTAACTGGAGCATCGGCAACATGAACATCATCAACAAGAGCATTGTTGATTTCATCACCAGCTGAAGCATTCGGGATCTCAGTAATTAGATCTACTAGTAGAATTGGAATCTCATCTCCCATTCGACTAGAACTCTCACCAATCTCAATGGCATCACCCACCGGCTAAATTTCTTTCAGACACGACAACCTCTTCATCTCTTTTAAGGGAATTTCCCTCTCCATCCTCCCCTTCTGTCGATGAGGAAACCATAATTTCCATCTTTTCTTGCATCTTGATCCACCTTATGGGAGTCCAGGCAACGTGCTCCCCATTGAGATATTATCTCATAAGACTACTTCTCTCATTCACCATTGCCTCATAGAAAATCCTTTCCAGCTAGTCAACCAAATCATTCTTCTTCTCCCTCGAGCTCTCTATCTCCTCATTGTAGGCCTTAATCTTAGCGTTCAGTGTCCCCCTCTCCATTTTCAAGATCGTTTGGGTAGCCTTGATCTCGAGATCGATCTCTTTTACTCTTTTCTCATAAGCTTCAAGCATCGCCTTCAACTCGATGTTCTCTTTCCTTATGACTGTGTTGGATTTCTCAATTCCTTCAGCCGTCTATGGCTCGACTCGACATAATCTTGCTGGAAAAGGTTACATTCTAAAGCCTACAAAGACGGACGCGTTAGCCAGTTGAAAAACTGAAAATAGCGAAAGACATAAGAAACCTTTACCTGATAAGTAAGGGTCACAGAGCTCTTGATCGCCTTCAGAGGGCCGAGGTTAGCTAACTGACTCTCGTCTTCTTCGAGAAAGAGCCCATTGAAAAACTTAGTGATACTGGATGGATCAGACATGAGCTTTAATCCTTTACGGACAATCTCACAAAGCCCAATTAAATTCAACATAAGGAACATTTGGTGAGAAACTCATTGTCGCCCGGGGACAATCCACACCTCAGAGATTCAACCATGTAGGTTGAAGAAGATTGACCATCAACTTCCATAACCAAAGATAGAGACTATAATATTCTCCAAGTGCCACAGAGAGACATTTATTTGGCTCAGACGACCGTGAATCAGCCTAAATAACAGGGAAACACCATTATCCCAAACGCTCGTGAGGCACACTCAATGCATGGCATCTCCTCTAAATGGCACAAGAAAAAAATACCATTATTCTCCATCGCTAGGAATGCACCGGTGACATCAGGGTTTTTATTTTATAAAAACCCAAAAGTATTCCTATGGACTATAAGAGTGCTGTTTCAGATGACTGCCTGACTGTAGCGTTGTTGGCCACCTTCCAATTCCATCAAACAATTCAGATGATCCAGACTTAAACGACAAGTTGAAAGTATTATTTCGTTATTACTAACCATGTTTTTATGGTTTTCAAACTCGTAGCAATGTCATACAGCACGGATCAAGACCTGGACCTTCATCTGGTCCAGACGCATAGAAGACTCCACGTATCCACCGGTCCCTCAGCAGGCTGGTCAATGACCGGCGTAAACACACACGTATAACGCAAGCGCACGTATCGTTCAAATAGTATAAAAATATCGATCCCACGAGGACTTAATATCTAATCTATTAATTTTATGAGGTCAAATGATTACTAGTATCTAACAGGTTGTTTGATTGATTTGAAATGGTGACGATTCTAAATTTAAAATAAGTAAATAAAATTGTTCGAAAGTAGGTTTTAAGAAAATTCAATATTAAAAACTATCTAGGGTTGTGATTTCTTCCAATATCATTTTAAAGATGAAGTGGTTATCTTAAAGTTGGGTAATATATTGATTTATTAACCTGGAACACTAAATTATGTAAACTTTGTCGATGGTCAGACACAAATACCCAGTTTAACCCAATTGAACCATATGTCTATGTCAACCAAATTATCTGGATTCATTAAGTTTAAGTTCCAATTATGGCTACCCCCGCCCGACAGGTATATTCCTATCCTGTAAGGAAATCTATTAAAGGGTTATCTATCCTCAAGGAAGATCGTGGGCTATTGAGTCTAAGGTCTTAAACTTAAAATCCCTATGTCTAGTTCATTTTAAGTTTACCAGTTCAATTTTATTAATGGCCAGTTAATAAAAAGCATTAAGATTAAGACTCAATAAATAAACCTTTATATTACCCAAACTATAATTTAACCCCTTATAAACCGGTGATATTGGATTTCATCACAACCCCAGATAACTGGCTTAGTTACGACACATATTTACAGGTAGTAAAAATTTAAATAAAATAAAAGACATAAAGTAAATTCTGAAAATTAAATACTGAAAAGTAAATTGCTGAAAAGTAAAAAAAAGTAAAAAGTAAAAGTAAAAGTAAAAAGTAAAAAGTAAAAAAAAATAAAAGTAAATTACTGAAAGTAAATTACTGAAAGTAAATTGCTGAAAAGTAAATTACTGAAATTAAATAAAGTAAAAGTACAATAAAAGAAAATGATGGGGTTAGAGGATCAACTTTTATTACTACTATTTTAGATATCTCCATTAATATAATATATTAACTTTGCGTGATAATTACCAACCAGCCATATAGGCGGTATCCTGATTAAGTCAAATTAATAATTAATTACCAACCGACCAACCAGGCGGTATCCATACTTAGTCAGGTTAAAACCAATTTATAATTAATTTCCAACCGGCCAATATAGCGGTATCCTCATTAAGTCAGTTTTAAATAGTTTATATTTTATATTTAAGGGAGATTAATCTAGATAGCAATAATAAAAGCTTTACCTTTTACCCCAGCAAAGGGGAGTTACCTCCTCATTGCTTGAAAAATAAAAACTGCAAAAGTAAAGAAAGAAAATGTTTGTGCGTAAAAGTAAATTGCGGAAAGTAAAAACTGAAAAGTAAAGAAAAGAAAGTGCGAAAGCGGAAATTAATTACTGGAAGCTGTAAATAAACAAACAAGATACAATCTTCTTATTTATTCATTAGGAATTTCAAAGAAGAAAGTATGAATTTTACAAATGAAATGGCTTGGTATTTATAGGCAAAATTTTGCCTATATCAAATCATCCATCAAATTCTCCACCAAATCCATTATTAATTTCTCCACTAATTACTCCACCAAATCCATAATTGCTCCACTAATTGCTTATCTTGTTTGGTGTTGATTTGATAATTTTTATTAATTATTTATTAATTTATATTTTGCTTTGAAAATGATTGATAATGACTTTAATAATTACACATCACACACTTCTGGATGGTTCATCAATTTCGGTCATGAACTCTTCAGAATTCGAAAATATTTTCTCTTTCAAAGTTGTAGATCTTTGAGTCTTCTTTAATCTGGCACTTGAATCAGCTCAATCCGATATCTGAGTAAAAGGTTATGCCCAAAATACGACAGATGCGCAAAACTGGAATTCCCAAAACTGCACTTCGTCAAAACGCCCTTTCAAGTTTCCAATCTCCAAAATTAATATATCAAGTCCAATAATTGCCCTTATTTGACCCATATTTCATCCTAAATGATTTCATTGAGACCCGATATTATTTTATCTGCAAAATAAACTAAAACACATCAAAACGTTCATCAAACCCGAGAAACTAAACAAAATATTAAGTTAAAGGGGCGGTAAATATTGATATATTTTCCGCTCATCACACCCCCAAACCTAACATTTTGCTAGTCCTCGAGCAAAACAAACAAAATAAAATTAAAATTAAACTAAGCCACTTTCGTAGGGATCACGGTTGCATTTAGCATATGCAACAAGCCTTTAAACCCCTAGGTGTCCCTAGTGGACGAGTTATAGTCTCGTGAGGGCTTACAGCAACGATACCCACAAACGTTTTACAAAAGTAAAAAGATAATAAAACTAATGCACACAAAAGCAAAAAGACAAGAGAAAAGAGAATAAAGAAGTTAGTGACTAATCAGGTGAAACTTCTACTTCAAGTTACTAATTGTTTTCTTTCCTTCTAAATTACCGAATAAGTAAATTCTCCGATTATTTTTACCATTCTTCATATACACAGCCAACAAAATATTAACAACTCATTTTTGCCCACAACAGTCATAAGTGCAGTTGATAAGAGAGTAATATTTTTGTCCTAAAGTTCTATCAGATTTCACACATTTTTGTAGCAATGGAATAATTTTTCTCATTTTTCTGAATTTTTTTCTTTTTTTTTTTATTCTATTTTTTTTATTTATATACAATACCTTCCATCTATTTAGCGAGTGTTGGGTCGGTGACTCCCAAACCAGTTGGCTTTAGGGCACCAGGTGTTAAGACACCCCTACGGACTTAATTACTCAGACTTCAGATATATATATTTTTGCAGCATCTTCGATCCATGTAACGAGCTTTGGGCCAGTGACTCCCAAACCAGTTGGCTTTAGGGCACTAGGTGTTAAAACACCCTTACAGACTTAATAACTCGGATCTCAGACGTTTTTTTTTTTTTTTTTTACTCCATTGCTTTTGAGATGTTTCCTCCAATTAAACTAGAGCACTGAATATTACAAACTTTTCAATTTTAGCTCATGTCCGTATGTTACTATATATGTTGATAATATCTGTCAACTGAGCATATGAAGATCCATTTTAGTCCGTTTTAAGGAGAATTCACAAATTAAATAATTCAAAATGAAATAAACAAAAATTAACTTGTTTCGAAATAGGTTTGAGATACGTCTCAGGAGTGGAAACTCCTTACTCAGCTATCTCTTACCAATTTCACCTTTTTAGTCAAAATAAAACACAAAAACAAAAACAAAAACATTTTTAAAATTTTTGAAAATTTTTCAATTTTTTTTTTTTTTTCGAAATTTTGGACTAAAAATAAAAACAACACACAAACTAAAAACAAGGTACTGATCAACTAATTCCCTCCCCAAACCTAAATGAGACATTGTCCCCAATGTCTTAAAAAGTAGAAGAAGAGTTTAGAAAATAATACCTGGTTAGCTGAAATTCTACAGGAAATTAAAGGTTAAGATCCAGATTAATCCTACGCCTCTTACCACGATCGTCCTCGGACCAATTTATCTTTGAAGATGGGTCAACTCGTGGTTCATAGGCTATGAGTTGGTCTATTAGATCCGGAGCAGTTCTGGCAGTAAAGAGGAGTTCTTTCAAAGGTTTTGACACGAACCCATTTCTCCGAGCATCATCAAGAAACACACAAAGAAAATCATAAAATCCATCAACGTTGAGCAGTCCAAGCGGTTTCTGGTGTATGTTCAGGTTCGCCCAAGATAGCACTATAAAAATTTCCTCCAATGTACCCAAGCCACCTGGCAAAGCATAAAAGCATCAGCACGGTTAATCATTTCTACCAGTCGTTCAGACATACCTGGCACGATCAGTTCCTCTCCGTTTGATGATCCAATAAGATTTGCCTCTGCCAAGGGTTTTGGATGATTCCCAAAACATGACTGCCTCCTTCCTGTACAGCCTTTGAAACGATCCCCATAAGTCCGAGATTGCCTCCGCCATATATTAAGTGCATATTCCTTGCAGCTAAGACTCGACCCGACCCAATTCATGTGCTGCTTCTACGTATTGTGGTTAGTACCAACACTACTACCGCAAAACACACAGATGTTTTCAACTCGTCTTCTTGAAGTGGCTTCCATGTTTTACTCTGGATGTCCTTCAAAAGTGCAATGATGAGTTGAATTTATAATACCTGAAAAGGGTGAGTAAAATAATAGCACTAGTACCTCCAAATGACGATTATTAGTTAAACAAATCGTGATAGTCAAAAAGGTCTGGATCCTGTCGGAGAAAATAAAACAAAACAAATTACAATTATTAGGAAAAGACAAAGAGATATAATATTTACAAGAAAAGTAACGGCTTGATTGACGTCTATGCGTCAGGGACAAGCTTCCCATCCAATTTTCTTATAAATTGGCAAACAGGGTCTTTTTGAGTCAGATTCCCGAGACTTAACAGTTGTCTTTCCTTTTGGAATTGTGCATATAACATGCGAATTTCATGATACACACATCCACTGGGATGCGTCTCAAGAGTTTTAGATATGTCATCCAAAGACTCCTTACTCAAGCCATCCCTAATGAAGTTAATCTTATCTTCGCGGTTATCGGACACCATTCCTAAAGAACGACAACGAGTATTACAAAATATGCGAGCACATTTATAACAAACCCATTCTTTTGGCTCTTCTCTTTTTAGCATATGTGCTCTTCTTCCTAAACAGGCAGATGTGAAATAAAAGAGTCAGAAGACTCACCTGCCAATCGGACCCGTGCTTCAATTAACCAACGAATGTCAGTAGGAATACCTTTGATCATCAGTAGTCTCATCCGTTCTAAGCGAGCTTTGTAAACTTTCATCAGAGATTTTTGAGGGAGAGAAGGAAATTGCTTGTGAAGATTTGCGAGAGCATCTTCCATCTTGAAATGACTTAATCTGCAAAAAAAACACAACAAAATAAAACACACCAAATCACAATATATACACAAATTGCATGGGTTGCCTCCCTGCTAGCGCTAAGTTTAAAGTCGTCAGCCAGACTTACTTCTCGAACGTTAAGCTGGATCTGAAAGTGTAACACTTTCTTTTTGTCGCTCAAATGATTCTCCCCAGTAGTGCTTGACACGCTTGTTTTTAACCTTGAAAGTTTTGTTAGCGTCAGGATCATGTATCTCAACGGCTCTATTTGGTAAAACTTTGGTGATCACAAATGGACCTGACCACCGTGATTTTGGCTTCCATGGGAAGAATTTCACCCTTGATTTGTTTAACAGTACCTTCTGCCCTGGTTCCAGTTGTATGCGCACTAACTTCTCATCATGTCTTTCTTCTTGCCCTTTTCTTTGTACAATTTGGCATCATCAAAAGGCTGATTGTGAAATTCCTCCAATTCGTTGAGCTGGTGGAACTTTTTCTCTTCTGTTGCTTGTAGTGCAAGAATTGGCTCCTTCAGTACAAAAGATGCTTTATCTTTAGGCTCCACAGGCAATTGACATGTTTTAAGTTTGTCAGTAGAACTTTGTCTTTCATCAGAGTTCTGAATGGTACTGTGTATCACATCGAGTTTGAAACATTCCTCCTTCTTTTCATCATCTGGGAAATTCATGGCCTTGAAAACATTGAATGTTACTTCTTGGTCCTGTACCCTCATGGTTAATTCTCCTTTTTTGTACATCAATAATGGTTCGACCTGTAGCCAAGAATGGTCTCCCAAGGATGATTGGCACGTCTGCGTCTTCCTCCATATCAAGGACAATAAAATCTGCTGGGAAAATGAATTTGTCAACCTTGACCAGCACATCCTCAACTACGCCTCTTGGAAATACGAGCGTTCTATCAGCAAGTTGCAGTGAGACTGAAGTTGGCATTGTTTCTCCAATCTGTAATTTCCTGAAAATAGAAAAAGGCATCAAGTTAACACTCGCACCTAAATCACACAAAGCCTTACCAAAGTTATGTTCTCCTATGACGCAAGGAACAGTGAAACTGCCAGGATCTTTCAACTTCGGGGGAAGTTTCCTCTGAATGATGCACACTGCATTCTTCTGTTAATGCTACTGTCTCGTAATCTCCCAATCTCCGTTTTCGTGAAAGAATATCTTTCATGAATTTGGCATAGGTGGGCATTTGTTCCAACGCTTCTGCAAATGGAATGTTGATATGCAGCTTTTTGAAGATCTCCAGGAACCGAGAAAACTTCTTGTCCAATTTGTTCTTCTGAAGACGTTGAGGAAAAGGTGGAGGTGGAGTGATCTGTTCTTTTTCCTTTGCTTCTTTTTCCTCCATCTGTTGCTTTGTTTCTTTTGGAACTTCCTCAGCAGTTGTTTTGGCTCCAACATCTTTGTTGATTTCAGTACCGCTTTTTTAACATGATGGCATGACATTGCTCATCCCCATGTTTCTTGGATTTGGCTCTGTGTTGCTAGGAAGGGTACCTGGCGGTCTGTAACTCTGAGCATTGCCAGTTGTCCGATTTGATTCTCCAGTGCTTTAATAGAAGCAGATTGACTTTGAATTAATGCTGCTTGGGATTGAAACATAGCATCATATCTTGCTGCTTGATTGAAACTTGTGATTGAGAGTCGTGTTTTGCTTCTATCTTTTTCAAGTGGGTCAACACTTCTGTTATTCCTGGTTCATTTGCTTGCTCCTGGCTTTTGTTCTGTTGCTTGGAATCCGGTGGTGGATAGTTCTGCTGTTGGCCTGAATTGTTGCTCCATGAAAAATTAGGATGATTCCTCCACCCTGGGTTGTAGGTGTTGGAATATGGATTGTTCCCCTGTCTGTTGAAATTGTTGACAAATTCACCGTTTCTTCAAGTTGGTTCGACTCTGGTGCTCCTCCATATGGTGAACTTGTGGATCCAGTGGTAAGAGTCTCCATAAATTTGCATATCTGATCTAGCTTGGCGTTGACTGCTGTATTGGCTCCACTTTCATAAATTCCTTGCAATTCTTTGGATCATGCTCCTTTCTGTTGGCCACAAGGAATTGTTGTTGGCCATTTCTTCGATTAGTCCCAGGCTTGATCTTCTCCTTTTGCCATTAAGCTCCTCCAGCAGCAGCATCGATTGTGGTTCTCATTATTCCAGAAAGTCCATTATAGAATGTTTGGACTTGAAGCCATTTTGGAATCTCATGGTGAGGACATTTCCGGAGTAAATCTTTGTACCTTTCCCAAGCTTCGTAGAGGGATTCTGAATCTTGTTGTACAAAGGATGTGATGTCATTCCTCAGTTTTCCGGTTCTGGCTGGTGGAAAGTACTTTGCAAGAAATTTGGTGGCTAAAGTGTTCCAAGTTGTAGATCTGAACCTGCTGGAGTATGTAGCCAAGCTTTGTCCTTCAGGGATAATGGAAAAACTCGCAGTCTTTCAGCTTCTGCTGCTCTGTTGTAGTTAAAAGTGCCGCAAACTTCCAGGAAGTTACTGATGTGGGCATTAGGATCTTCAGTTGCATTCCCCCCGAATTGAACTGACTGCTGAATCATCTGAATGCATGTTTTGATGTCACACGCATTTGCTGGTAAGGGAGGAAGTACAATACAGGAAATGAGTCTGTCAACCACCGGAATGGTTCTGTCTCGAATGGGAATTGGTGGTGCAACGTTCAAAGGTTCAGGTTCCATGTTGACTAAAGCTTCTTGGCCTTCTCGCCTTTCCCTTCTCAACTGTCTGATGGTTCTTTCAATTTCCGGGTCAAGCGGTCGGAGTTCAAAGCTTCTGGTTCGTCTCATGAAGTTTCTGAGAACCTGAAACACAAGAAAACAAAAACAAAAGTAAAAAGAAATTAGATACAAGTAACGTATCTAACCCCTAAACTAATAGTAAAAGATAAATAAGTCCCCGGCAACGGCGCCAAAAACTTGACCGGCGTAAACACACACGTATAACGCAAGCGCACGTATCGTTCAAGTAGTATAAAAATATCGATCCCACGAGGACTTAATATCTAATCTATTAATTTTATGAGGTCAAATGATTACTAGTATCTAACAGGTTGTTTGATTGATTTGAAATGGTGACGATTCTAAATTTAAAAACAAGTAAATAAAATTGTTCGAAAATAGGTTTTAAGAAAATTCAATATTAAAAACTATCTAGGGTTGTGATTTCTTCCAATATCATTTTAAAGATGAAGTGGTTATCTTAAAGTTGGGTAATATATTGATTTATTAACCTGGAACACTAAATTATTGTAAAGCCTCTGTCGATGGTCAGACACAAATACCCAGTATTTAACCCAATTGAACCATATGTCTATGTCAACCAAATTACCTGGATTCATTAAGATTAAGTTCCAATTATGGCTACCCCCGCCCGACAGGTATATTCCTATCCTGTAAGGAAATCTATTAAAGGGTTATCTATCCTCAAGGAAGATCGTGGGCTATTGAGTCTAAGGTCTTAAACTTAAAATCCCTATGTCTAGTTCATTTTAAGTTTACCAGTTCAATTTTATTAATGGCCAGTTAATAAAAAGCATTAAGATTAAGACTCAATAAATAACCTTTATATTACCCAAACTATAATTTAACCCCTTATAAACCGGTGATATTGGATTTCATCACAACCCCAGATAACTGGCTTAGTTACGACACACATATTTACGGGTAGTAAAAATTTAAATAAAATAAAAGACATAAAGTAAATTCTGAAAATTAAATACTGAAAAGTAAATTGCTGAAAAGTAAAAAAAGTAAAAAGTAAAAGTAAAAGTAAAAAGTAAAAGTAAAAAAAATAAAAGTAAATTACTGAAAGTAAATTGCTGAAAAGTAAATTACTGAAATTAAATAAAGTAAAAGTACAATAAAAGAAAATGTGGGGGTTAGAGGATCAACTTTTATTACTACTATTTTAGATATCTCCCTTAATATAATATATTAACTTTGCGTGATAATTACCAACCAGCCATATAGGCGGTATCCTGATTAAGTCAAATTAATAATTAATTACCAACCGACCAACCAACCAGGCGGTATCCATACTTAGTCAGGTTAAAACCAATTTAAATTAATTTCCAACCGGCCAATATAGCGGTATCCTCATTAAGTCAGATTTTAAATAGTTTATATTTTATATTTAAGGGAGATTAATCTAGATAGCAATAATAAAAGCTTTACCTTTTACCCCAGCAAATGGGAGTTACCTCCTCATTGCTTGAAAAATAAAAACTGCAAAAGTAAGAAAGAAAAGGTTTGTGCGTAAAAGTAAATTTTGGAAAGTAAAAAACTGAAAAGTAAAGAAAAGAAAGTGCGAAAGCGGAAATTAATTACTGGAAGCTGTAAATAAACAAACAAGATACAATCTTCTTATTTATTCATTAGGAATTTCAAAGAAGAAAGTATGAATTTTACAAATGAAATGGCTTGGTATTTATAGGCAAAATTTTGCCTATATCAAATCATCCATCAAATTCTCCACCAAATCCATTATTAATTTCTCCACTAATTACTCCACCAAATCCATAATTGCTCCACTAATTGCTTATCTTGTTTGGTGTTGATTTGATAATTTTTATTAATTATTTATTAATTTATATTTTGCTTTGATAATGACTTTAATAATTACACATCACACACTTCTGGATGGTTCATCAATTTCGTTATGAACTCTTCAGAATTCGAAAATATTTTCTCTTTAAAAGTTGTAGATCTTTGAGGCTTCTTTAATCTGGAACTTGAATCAGCTCAATCCGATATTTGAGTCAAAAGTTATGCCCAAATTACGACAGATGCGCAAAACTGGAATTCCCAAAACTGCACTTCGTCAAAACGCCCTTTCAAGTTTCCAATCTCCAAAATTAATATATCAAGTCCAATAATTGCCCTTATTTGACCCATATTTCATCCTAAATGATTTCATGAGACCCGATATTATTTTATCTGCAAAATAAACTAAAACACATCAAAACGTTCATCAAACCCGAGAAACTAAACAAAATATTAAGTTAAAGGGGCGGTAAATATTGATATATTTTCCGCTCATCAGTCAACTGGAGATGTCCTTGGACCTTCATCTGGTCCAATCGACGGGAACATTCCTCATGGCTCATGTCAAGTCAAGATCAAGATATGGACCTTCATTTGGTTCAGATGAATAAAAGACTCCCTCGGACCCTTAGCATGTCTGGTCGCCTGGAGAATGATCGTGGACCTTCATCTTGCTAGTCGATGGGAACATTCCCTTTGACTCATGTCGAGTCAAGATCAAGATATGGACCTTCATCTAGTCCAGTCGATGGGAACATTCCCTTTGACTCATGTCGAGTCAAGATCAAGATACGGACCTTCATCTGGTCCAGACGACATAGAAGACCCTCTGGACCCTCAACAGGTCTGGTCGAATGGAGATGATCCTAGACCTTCATCTGGTCCAGTCAACGGGAACATTCCCAATTGCTCATGAAGAGTCAAGATCAAGACCTAGACCTTCATTTGGTCCAGACGACATATAAGACTCACCTGAACCTCACAGGTCTGGTCGACTAGAGATTACCCTGGACCTTCATCTAGTCCAAATGACATAGAAGACTCCCCGCACCGTTACAACCAACAAGGCCTGGTCGATTGGAGATTATCCTGGACCTTCATCTGGTCCAGTCAATCGGGACATTCCCAATGGCTCATATCAGTCTCTCAGATCATCATCATGTCTGGTCGACTGAGGATCGTCCCACATATTTATCTAGTTCCATCCAAACATCATAAATTTGACACCGAATTCATAGCCTATAAAATGATGCAGAACTCATAGTTGCAATTCATGGAAGCTTAAGCATTCTTTCTTGAGCTCTCAAAGCCTATCATTCTTTAAACACTTGCCCACCGCCCACACGGTAGTCCACGGAGATCGAGGTAATATTAGACCTTGCTTTTCCATTACTTTTCGCTCGTCTTCACCACTAACTTGAGCGTCGGAGAGTTTATGACAACCACCACACACACCACTGAGTAGTAACTCCTGCTCACTCAACATTTGTTTTGCAAGATCGCTAGAGCCTTATCATAGGAATTCTCGATTATGGACCTAAGGCGAATTCCAGTGTCTACAATTCTCACGTGAAAAATATATAAAATGGAAAGAGAATATATTTAATTAGGATAGAGACTGAGTTGAGGTCAGGTGAGAAAATATATTTAAGAATCTTAAAATTATATCACTAGATCTCAATAATTTATTCTTTCATAATTTAAAGGCTATTAAATAGTGTAAAAATAGTGTATTTTTAGGAGGTTATTTATCTCATTCTTAGATCGGGTTCAAGTGAACAATTTATCGTCCGAATACACGGTAAAGTATTAGTAAAAAAATTACACGATAAAATATTAATACTTCACGTATATCCGGACAATAAATTATCCACATCAACATGAGCCTGATCCTCACTATAACTCTATATATATATATATAAAGAAAAATAAAATAAAAAATAAAATAAAATTGAGTTCTATGTCAAGAACAAGACTACAAGAGACGATGAGAAGAGGAGGAAAAAAATGTTGTGAACCGAAATTTAAACCAAAAGAGTTCGATTTGACTGACAGTTAGCAGCACGTGTCGAATGTGAACTACCAGAAGCAGCTGAGCCAACTCTGCTCCTTTATCATTCTCCAAAAAAACAAAAAACAAAAAACCCAGCTCCTTTATCAATCACAAATTTGCAAATACTACAAGCCCCGCCATGTTGTTTACACAGCATCCACAATCAAGTTCAAATTACGTAGTTAAACCAATATCTTACTAATTGAAACGTGGCGCATGGATCAGCAGAACGTCTGTCAAGGTAAGATTCGTATCGGCAATGAATATTCCTACTGCCACGTACTACCAAATAATATTTGTATTAATAATTCCTTGTACCTTTTTGATATTATCCTCAGAATTCAATTGATTGCTTTGGCAAATGGGAAGCAGAGATGTGGGAGCGAGCTGGGACTTTCTTCTTCTTCTTACTGTTGTTATGGGATTGACACTGAGTGTTACAGAGTTATGTAACGCTGTAAGAACAAGTAGTTTTGTAAGAATTAGAAGCTCATCTCCTGATATGCCACTAGACAGTGATGTGTTTCTAGTGCCTCCTGGTTATAATGCTCCTCAACAGGTGTGATTCTGTTAATTTTCTTGTTTATGCTACTGATTATTAGGTGATTATACGACGATACCCAACTTCATAGTTTTGTCAATGCAACTGAAGGTTCACATAACACAAGGGGATCATGAGGGAAAGGGTGTTATTGTTTCTTGGGTTACTCAAGATGAACCCGGTTCAAATACAGTGCTTTACTGGGCTGAAAATTCCACACTCAAAAAAGGGGCAGATGGCTTTGTTCTTACTTACAAGTACTTCAATTACTCTTCTGGTTACATTCATCACTGCACTATTAAGGATTTAGAGGTATGTAGTGTATTCCTTGTTGGATATCTCACTCATTGATTGTTTATTATTTTTTTTTCTCAATGCTAGTTGCTCAATTAGTCATTGAATGGTTAAGTTGCTCAATTTTGTAACTACTGCAGTTTGACACGAAGTACTACTATGAGGTTGGAATTGGAAACACAACTCGACAGTTTTGGTTTATAACTCCTTCAGAAGTTGGCCCTGATGTCCCATATACTTTTGGCCTCATAGGTAGTTCTTCTTCTTGAGTTTGTTAGTTTCAGCTGTACGCTTGAGATTATTATTTGTTCAATGCATATTGTCCATGTCCGTTTAATTTGGTAATGGTAATTCTCCAATGTATGTGTTTCTAGCACTCTTTTGCTTGAAAGTGTATAAACAAAATGTATATATGACTTTCTGTTGTATCTTGATCTCACTTGATCATGCATGATGAGCAGGGGATCTTGGGCAAACTTACGACTCAAATAGGACTCTTACTCATTATGAATTGAACCCAACAAAAGGACAGACAATGTTGTTTGTTGGAGACCTCTCTTATGCAGATGATTATCCATTTCACGACAATAACAGGTGGGATACTTGGGGACGGTTCATTGAGAGAAATGCCGCATATCAACCTTGGATTTGGACAGCAGGAAATCATGAAATTGATTTTGCTCCTCAACTTGTATGTATCTTATCTACATGTACTGTTAATCTTATTTTGAACTCGTGCTAAAGTGTAGCTTACATTTTATATGTTTTTACTTAAATGTATTCTAGTTATTCTTGCCGTTCTTATGTTCTGACATGTTTGGAGAAGTCTGCTGTCAGGTCTATAACTTCTGTATATAATGAATGATGTTGAATTTGTTATAGGGTGAACCCGTACCATTCAAGCCTTTTGCAAACCGTTTTCATGTTCCGTACAAAGCATCATACAGTACAGCTCCTTTTTGGTACTCCATTAAAAGAGCTTCAGCCTATATCATTGTCATGTCCTCCTACTCTGCTTTTGGTTAGTAATTTTAGTTTCCATTTGTAGTTTCCTATGCTCCTTCTGTGTGGTTTTATAGTCAAACAAATGCAATCATAAGCATTAGGCTCTCATCTTTTTAGCATCATCAATCCTAGGAAAATTGCATGGTGAATCAGTTTAGTGATTTAATAATTTTTCATGTCATTGAGAATCCTTTATCGTAATTTGTTAGAATTGATTGTTTAAATATAGCAGATATAATAATCTCTCAAATCTAGTTGAAATTGATATTTTTAGGGAAATACACTCCTCAATACAAATGGCTGGAAAAGGAGTTCCCCAAAGTGAATAGGACGGAGACACCTTGGCTTATTGTTCTCATGCATTGTCCATTATACAACAGTTATGTACACCATTATATGGAAGGAGAAACCATGAGAGTAATGTATGAGCCATGGTTTGTGGAATACAAAGTTGACGTAGTCTTTGCTGGCCATGTTCATGCTTATGAGCGATCTGTAAGTTCGCATTGCTCCTCTTAAACACATATTTGGTTAAGTAGCAACCTTTTCAGTTTATATATAAACTTGTCCGTCTATGGAACACAGTTGGGTGCATTTTTTATCTGCATTCTCAAGACAAAACGTTCACCTTCCAATGACGCGTTTTCCTCTGATTTATTGTATTATCCACTAGATACAAATCAGTGCCATGCCAGAGGCCCACATATGTTCCCATATATCGGCTATCAATGGTTTGTAGAAATATTGAATTTAATCTTCACACAATTGGTTGAAAGTTCAAATACTACTTGATGCTATCTACAGTCTTGCACAGGATATTCTCCTTTACATCCCTCCCCTTTTTTTTAATTTTTTTTTTTTTACTGCATTATGTTGGTTTCCAGGAAAAAAGAACGTGAAATAAGACACAAATTTGTACTCTATTTGTCAGATTACAGCCTAATGACTTGCAATGCAGGAACGGATATCCAACATTGCATACAATGTCACAAACGCGTTGTGCAGCCCAGTTATTGATCAATCTGCTCCAGTTTACATAACCATTGGAGATGGAGGAAATCAAGAAGGATTGACAAAAGAGTACGTGATACAGTTATTTGATTGTAAGATTAACATTAGTTAGCTAGGATTTCAGATTCATTTGATGGCAAAATTTTAACATTTGTTTTCAAAATGTCTCGTCTAATTGATCAGAATGACTGAGCCACAGCCTAGATATTCAGCTTATCGTGAAGCTAGCTTTGGCCACGGGATACTTGATATTAAGAACAGGAGTCATGCCTACTTTGGCTGGCATCGCAATCAAGACGGTTATGCAGTAGAAGCTGATTCTGTATGGCTGCATAACAGATACTGGAAACCTTCAGTGGAATTGCCCATAGCTGCAATATAATTGCTATAAACAGGTAAATGGATGCAAGAAATGTATCATCATGTTGCTCAGCGCATATATAGTAGTTTGTTGCTCGCTCATTGCAGCCCAAAGTTTCTGAAAATTTTCCCCTGAAAATTATTATACTTGTGCTACTTTTAGATATTAGCTCTGCAGATATTGTTTATTATTCTGGCACTGGCTGATGACGTATGACTTTTAGATTATCCAATGTGAACGAACGTTTTATCACTCTGGATATATTTTGCTTTATTATTAATTAGTAATGGTATATTCTCTCTCCTATGGTAGAAATTTTTGTGTTTAGATTACAATCTCAGGTTGCAGAAAAACCTATCTTGACCGTATTGTATGCACGTGACGTGATAGAAAAGTAATTTTTTAATATTATTATTATATAGATGACGTGAAATTTTTTTTATTATATAATTATGATATCAGATAACAATTTAATTATATCTTAAATGATATACTTTCCACCCATACAATACAATAGTTATATACTCATCTATTGGATAGAACAATAATACCCAGACTCTCTCACGTGGCACTTGAAGCATTTGACTCCATCGTCATGATTGCAACTTGTCATGAAAGACATGCAAATTGGTTGAACTTTTAAGCATGCACCGTATTCGGACTGGGTGTGGTTTTTATTAGTCACGTGGAAATCCTGAAAATTCAAAATTATCACTTATCTATCCGTAGTAGATTTCGTCCCTGACGGTGAATAACCTGTTGATTTGGTTATTGTGCTTGTGAATCACGTGTGAAAATAATATTTGATTCACAAAGAATCTCCAAGTAGGGAGAGATTTTTTGGTGCAACAGTGGTATGGGTGACGTGGTATTGCCAGCGAATTAGAAAATGACATGTATAATTTAATATCTATTTTTTAATTGTTTTTTTTTTAATTTTTTAGCACGCGTGACAATGGATGATTGACTTGTTGCATGGATGACGTGGTACCACTGTTACACCAAAGATTTTCTCCTCCAAGTAGAGGAGAATCACTGAAAATAAAAGTTTAGAGCAATCAAACCAACTGGCGAATAAAATGAGACTGGTCCCTAATTTTTTTTTTAAATCGTTGAAAACTCCACCGTCAAATTATATGAGCAAAGCATGTAAAATCGCTAAATCCACTCATTCCGGACTTAAGCAGAACAGATAAAACCTCCGACTGTCTCAGGCTCTTATAAGAAACGCATTCCCTAAATTCGAACCCAAAACCTCATCCTGAATCCTACACCACCACGAAATCACGTTTCTGGAGAACGCCTTATCCCTGGACCCTAACTACATATAAGAAACTAAAAAATTGAGAAATTCTAAGAATCGAAAAAGGAAAGATGAAAACTAAAAATTAATAAAAAAAAATAGTTAAAAAAGCTATTAACATATAATATTAGGAATGAATTAAAAAAACTCTGCTAATCATTTGCATGCCATACATTTCACACATTGTAGTATTATTATTATTATTTTCCGGACACTATAAGCATGCTAGCTAGTGCTGGCACTTGACTGCGGTCTATTAATTAGAAAGCTCATGAACTAGCGACGAGCCCGGAAAAACTCGTGGCTTTGCGGTGTTACACTCCGGTGGCATCTGTTCTTTTTACACATCCTACTCCAATTATTATTATTATTATTATTTTTAATCTTTAGGAGACTAACAACAGTGTATAGACTGCATTTATATGGCTTATTTACACACCATTTACATGTAAATGCCTAGCTAGCATATCTAACTTGGAACGATCAACATGCCAAATATTCAAACGCACCATGGCGTCGGCAACATATCCCAGCCACAGCCACTTGCTTCAACAAAGTTGCCATGAAGAAGCCCCGGCTCGCCCATCACAGGATAATCAATTGACATTGCTGCTTCTGCCCATATTGATTCATCAAATACAGGCAAATTCACGTTCAAATTATCCCAAAAACTATCCATCCCCAGTTCATTCTTGTTGGATTTCACCTTATTTATAGCCAACCTCCCATGAGTCTCAACGCTTTCATTAGGACTAATAGATATGACTGTGTTATTGCAATTGCAATCGTAAACTTGTGTTGCAACATTAGTACTCCTTGGAAGCGGGCTGTTTGATGAACAACTGATACCTGAATTGTGAATCATCTGTGGTAATTGATTTCCCATTTGAGCAACCTGGTGAGTACTATTGCCAGCAGAAGCTGGGAAGTGATCGTGAGCTGATGGAAGCTCTGGCAAATTGAGTTTAGCATCTGGGCCGTAAAGTTTACGAGCAGCAGCATCATAAGCCGTGGCAGCTTCACGGGAAGTGTCAAATGTCCCAAGCCAGAGACGAGCACCGCGATTTGGTTCACGGATTTCAGCCACCCATTTGCCCCAAGTTCTCTGTCGAACACCTTTGTAAGTACAAAGAGCATTCTCAGGTCCTCCTTTGCCTCTCATGCAACCTTTCCTAGAGCTAGCTTGTGCAGGCTTCTTAAGCCATTTTTTCTCTCCAGTGCCACCCATAAGTACTTTTGACATTCCCCCAAGACAGGACTCTGTATACAAGATTGTATTTGTACATAGCATACGGAGGATGGCGGCTGTGCCTGTATTTATATATTATAACATGGAGGGATAAGAACTTAATATGGATGGAATAAAAAGAAACGCTTTGAAACGTGTCTTTTAGAATGGGTATGTGTTGATACTTGGCAAGAAGAACTTGTTAAATAGTGTCCACATCAAAGCTAAGTGTTATTTCTCAAGGACACACTTGGCAAGAAGACTATTGTCTTTACACAAGCTCAGGTGGCAAAGTGAGAAGGGGAAAAATGGAAATTACATCATTTCTTGCTTCTTAAATTTTGAAAAAAAAAAAAAGAAAATGAAAATAGAGCAATTGGATAAAGGCCATTGGGGGGCGGTGTGTTTTGAGCAATCGGTGGGGATAAGAACATGGAGGCGTTTCCAAAACGAGCACATGATAATTAGCAAGACTACTTTGATACGTAGGTTTTTGCAAATTAAGTTAAAAAGAAGAGAGGGTTCATGAATCTTTGGATGGTTTTGGACCCCACTCTTACAGTCTTTTCGAGTTTCCCAACAAGGATCTTTAACTCTGAATCTTCCCGGAGTCATAGACTCATATTCCCGAGTTCTTAGGCATACGTGGCCTGGACAGTCTAGACCAAGGCTTATGCATGGGAAAATATATGATTCATCCTTCACTCTGAAATCAGAATCAAATCCTCAAATTAAGTTAAAAACTAACCAAGAATGGGAATTTCTTGAAGTGTCTCTGCCACTATGTTTTTAGAGGAATTAGCATTTTGGAAAGTCATCAAAATGTTGTATAATTTTATGCTAAGTCTCGAGTAATTAGATAAATTCTAACAGAATTGGGTTCAAAATTTATGATGTATTTGGATTATTACAGATCTTTGTGTATAAAAGGACCGGATAAAGCCCGAGATGGGCCTTTTCCGGGACTCGGGCCTGAACACTGATTCTCGGGCTCGGGCCAGGCCCGACCTGACCCGACTAATTGCCACACTTATTAATGCTTTAAAATTTAGTCCAAAACTAAGATTTCAAATCAAAAAAAAATTATAATAATCAATTTTTTAACTGTGTTTATTTGGACAAAAGATTTCCATAAGTAAAACATTTTAAATAATAATCATTTTTGGAAATGAAAGTTTTTTCTGTTATTTGACTATCACTTGAAACAATTTTTGAAAAACATTTTTAAATATTTGACATGTCCAATATTTTTTCAAAAATATTTTCTAATGGCTAAAAGTTGAGGTGGAAAATAGGTTTGGGTCAGCCTGGATCCGTGTAGACCTAAGTCAACAAAAAAAAAAATCAATCTTGAATAGTGAAATTCCATACCGACACAAATTTGGACTCTGGTCCGGCCCCAAATCTGCATACACCCGGAGACTCAAGTCCTCTAAAAAATTTTCAAATTGTGAAATTCCTACATAGACCCGAACGACATGGGTCTGGAAATATTAGGATCCTTAAAATTTTCCATACCAAAGTAGGAAATCGAAACTCGACTACTTGTGGGTACGAAATTTCGGGATCTGTATCCATAAATTTATTAAATTTATACAAATATAATTTAAATTTTATTTTAAAAAATCCATATTTCTGGATCCGATCCGGGTATATCCAAATCCGCATGGGTTCATAATTTCGGGACATTGGTATAAAATTTTATTAATTTTATACAAATATAATATATAAGAAATTTAAAAAAAAATCTAGATTTATGGATCTAGATCTATGTAGGTCTGAATTTTCGGGATTGGGCTCTATAATTTTATAAATTTATAAAAAAAAATTCAAAAAAAATTAAAAAAATCTAGATTTTTAGATACGATCGGGTATATTCGGATCCAAAAGGTCAATAATTTTATTAATCTTACAAAAATATAATTGAAAAGATAAATAATCCAGATTTTGGATTTCGTCAAAGTATACCCATATTCGGATCCACACTGGTCTGAGATATTGGGATCCGGGTCCATATTTTTATTAATTTTATACAAATAAAATTGAAAAATGATTAGAAAAATCTGAAATTATGTATCTGATGTGGTTATACCCTGATTTGGATTCAAGCAAGTCTGAAATTTCGGGACTCGAGTCCATAATTTTATTAATTTTATATAAATATAATTAAAAAAATATTAAAAATATGGATTTCTAGATTAGGATAATCCAAGGTCCATATCAACATGGTCCGAAATTCTGAGATCGGGTTCAAAATTTTATTAATTTTATATAAATATAATTGAAAAAGATTAAAAAAATTGGATTTTCAGATCTTGGTCTATATACCCATATTCGGACTGAGTATACTCGCATCTTTATCCCTATATTTTTTCCTAGATCTGGATACAAATCAAGATGCACCAAAACACATCTGGACCCGGATCCATACAGTTCCAAGTCCAAGTCCAAGTCCAAGTTCAGATTTTACCATTCATGAGTTATGGAAAATTTTTGGACAAGAGAAAAAAATTTCGGAAAATGACTTATGAATTTATATTCCACTTAACTTTTTAATTGACTGGAAAAAGTTTACATTAACTAAGTTTTTCATAAATGTCCCAAATACTGTAAAATGAAGAAAATATTTTTCCATAAATTATTTTATTCCGATACAAACGAACCATAAATATATGTTGACATTTTTTTTTCATCATTTTAACGGTATAGGTTATCTTTTTTTTAAGATGATTCAAGACCGCCTATGTGATGCGTGTAGATACATGATTTCGCCTTCGATCCACATTCGAGATTTGTATGATGGGGCACTAGCGATCCTACAAAAGAAAGGTAGAGTGAGCAAAGAGTTTCTACCCACCGGTGTGGTGGTTTCCGTAGGTATTTCGACGCTCAAATCAGTTATGAAGACGAGCAGTGAATGAAGAAAGAACAAGGTCTGAAGTTACCTTGACCTCCGTAGAGTGCCGTGAGGGAAGTAAGCAAGTGTTTAGAGGATGATTTACTTTGAGAGCTCTAGTATGAGTGCCAAAGCTTTGTGGCTTCGTTTGGTATATGGGCCTGAGATGAAAAGACAATTGGGTCATTGACCCATACAGTTTGTCCTCTATTCTCTAAGTCAATGATTCATTGGCTTGGAGAGTATTCAACGAGTATGTTGTCTGAGGTTTCATTAAAATATGTGATCGTATTATGAAGTTGACGTCGCTTGGATCGAATGAAGGTCATAAAAGAACCAAATGAATATCTGGGATAACCCTCAGTCGACCAAACCCGATGAAGGTTAGAGAGTCTTTGACAATGTTTGGACTAGATGTCGGGTCGAAGATAATCTCTAGTCGGCCAGACCTACTGAGGGTCCGGGGGAGTCTTCTATGCCGTCTAGACAAGATGAAGGTCTAGGTCTTCAGCCCGACCTGACCAGGGTCATAAGGAATGTTCCCGTCGACTATACCAGATGAAGGTCTAGGATAATCTCTAGGCGACCAGACCTATTGAGGGTCTGGGGGAGTCTTCTGTTTCGTCTGGACCAGATGAAAGTCCAGGTCTTCAACCTGATCCAACCAAGGTCATGGGGAATGTTCCCGTCGACTGGACCATATGAAGGTCCATGATTATCTTCAGTCAACCAGACCTGCTGAGGGTCCAGGAAAGTCTTATATGTCGTCTGAACCGGATGAAGGTCCAGATCTTCAACCTGACCTGACTAGAGTCATGGTAAATGTTCCTGTCCATTAGATTAGATGAAAATCCAAGATAATCTCCAGTCGACCAGACCTGCTGAGGGTCCGGGGGAGTCTTTTATGTCGTCTTGACCAGATGAAGGTTCGGGTCTTCAACCCGACCGACCATGGTCATGGGGAATGTTCATGTCGACTAGACCAGATGAATGTCCAGGATAATCTTCAGTCGACCAGACCTGCTGAGTGTTCGAGGGAGTCTTCTATGTCGTTTGGATCAGATGAAGGTCCAGATCTTCAACCTGACCCGACCAGGGTCATGGGGAATGTTCCGGTCAACTGGACTAGAGGAAGGTCCATGATAATCTCTAGTCGACCAGACATGTTGAGGGTTAGGGGGAGTCTTCTATGTCCTTTTGATCAGATGAAGGTCCAGGTCTGCATCTCAACTCGACAAGAGTCATGGGGAATGTTCATGTCGATTGGACCAAATAAAGGTTCAGGATAATCTTCAGTCGACCGGTCCTGTAGAAGATCTAGGGGGATCTTCTATTGGACCTACCACTTGATTAAATATCGTCCAGATATTTTTCTACAAATACAAAACTATCATTTAATACCCTCGTCTAATACAATGTGCTACAGAATCTAAAACCTCTGCTCTGATACCAAATTTATCACGACCCCCTCCCTAAATTGAGCCCAACCCTAGAAATGGATTAGTGAACTTCTTTAGCTCAAGCATTCTATATGTCATGCAATTTAAATATATTTGCAAAGAAAAAAATAATACTGCTCAAATTATAATTTATCAATCACTAAGAATCTAAATAATTAAGGTTTACAGCAAAAGTCTGTAAGAATATGAAAATAATGTCCTAAATCTCCTAGCTCAAAAGAAATATTTCGACCAGCCCGAATGAAAGTTTTGGTAAACGAATCAAAATACTGCTACTGTTGCACTGACGAACTACTTGAGATGTTTGGGAAAAATGGGAGTGAGCTTAAAGAGCCCAGTAAGTAAAACACTCAAACTCTCAACGTGACCTTACCCAAAAATATAATAATAATAATAATAATAATAATAATAATTTACTTTCGAATACAACAATTTCTATATAATTACTGTCACAGTCAAATCACGCTCAACAATACAAACATCAACCATACAAGATTTGCTTACCGGATTCGATATAATAGTTGATTAGAACCATTGGGAGAGTATCGAAATCCATTCCAAGGTTTCCTTTCATATAAACCTCGCATAAATGTACAAGAGGGGGACTAAACCACATGTCTCTTTTAACCTCGCATTACCTCCTATTTTCGACCACTATTATACTAAACTCGATAGCATAACAATAATAAAACACATCATCCAATACATAACACATCATCGCACTCAATCTATCAATCTCAACTCAAGAATCACGGAATAACCAAAGACCTCGACTCCTAACACAATCGTGCAATAATACTCGCAGTCATATTCACGAATTTATAACTCTCATTCTATCAATAACTCAATAAAAATTTCACACACATATACATATATATTAATATACTTATACAATAATATATAGACTTTTATATCACATATCAATCAATAAATAATTATGTTAAGGTAATTATTGTGCATTGTACTTACCTCAATCCATGCAAAAATACTTTATATCTATTTATCTTCTCTAAGATATGAAAAAAAGTATAAAATTACGATCAAATCTCTATATTTTACTAAAATTATGATTTTACCCCCAAACTTTATAAATTTCTAATTTAATCCCAACACTTTCCAACATCATAAATTAGGTTCTATAACTCTCAAATATCATTTATTATCCCCTAAAATATCAGAATTTATAGGTTCGTACCCTAACTATGCCAAATTTACAACTTAGTCTAAAATTTTCAAAACTTTACGTTTAGAACCCTAAACCTGTGACAATAAGGTACCGAGCTCCAATGATTTCAAAATACCACAAAGAGGTGATCAATAGATAATACCCGTCACGAGGATCACAATGGTGGTGATGACGACATATGCACAATGGTTACCGACGAACGGTCAAATGAAAATAATTCTTTTTTTTTACTCGTTTCACGACAACTGAGGATTCGATCTGGGCAACAAAGTGTCCACCCTGCAAATCTCGACGATGGGAAGATTCTGGATTGGGAGGTGAGGGTCACGCACGGCGATGTGTGTGGCGACGTGTGAGGGCGCGTTCGGTGGATTTAGATCGGTGGCGTTAGCTTTGTCTCGTCGAGAGGATTCTCCAATGTGGTCACTCGTCGGAAAAGATGACTGGAATAAGTTGAACTGCCACTTTCTCTCTCTTTCCCACACTTTCTCTCTCCTCTGTTTTCTCTCTCTCTCTCCCATCGATCTATGAAAATTTCTTCAATATCCTATTTCTACAAATAAACACACTACTCTCACCCTCCATTTGTTTCCACTATAAAAAATAAGATCTTTAGCGTCGAAAAATATTGACGCTAAAAGAAACCATTTTGATACTAAAGGTCATTAGCGTTGAAAATTTTCGACGCTAAAATGTGGACGAGAAAGACATTTAGCTTCGAAATATTTTATTTCGACGCTAAAGTATAATATTTTACGTCAAAAAAATTTCGATGAGAAATTATAATTTTTGTCGCTAAATCACGTATTTAGCGATAAATATTTTCGATGCCAAATAATTTTATTATTAATAAAAAAAATTATTTATTTTTAATTTTAGCGTCGAATATTTCGACGCTAAATGGTATACGAAAATTATTATAAAAAATTGACATTACAAATTAATTTCAAACTAATTTTATTACAAAAGTCATTAAATTTTTAGAAAACATAAGAGCATTATTATAAATTTATTATAAAAAAATTATAACAATAATATCTTTGTTGATATAAAAATAAAATTACAAAATTTATCACAATAAAAAATAATAAACAAAATGATAAAATATAATTTTCTTTATATTTTCTCCATCTTCACTTTCATATTCTTCATCTTCACTTTCATTTGTTTTTCATTTTCTTTACTATCTTCATTTTCACCATTTCTTCATCTTAATATTCCCCTAAAAAAAAAAAAAAAAATTATATTGGATGTTAATATAAAATATAAAAAATCAAACAAAACATTTGAGAAAAAAGAATTTTAGAGATGAAATAAAAGTGTGAGAGAAAGAAAGTGAGAATATGAGAAATGAAAGAGCAAATGAATTTATAGGGAAAAAAACTTTAGGGACGAAATGATCTTTCGTCGTTAAAGGTCCTCAATAGCGGGAATTATTTCCGCCAAAATTTTGATTTTTAGCGTCAAAATTTTTGACTTTCAGCATTGAAAATTCATCGCTAAATGTAAAAATTTAAATCATAAATTCAAATTTTAGAAAGCGGGAATTCGAAAAGTTAAATTTACCCTTTAGCGTCGAAATATTTGACTTTTAGCGTCGAATATTTATCGCTAAATATAAAAAAATATAAATCTAATCTAATTAGGCGATAAATTCAAATTTTAGAAAGCGGGAATTCAAAAAATTTAAATTTACCCTTTAACGTCGAAAATTTGTCACTAAATGTCAAAAATTTAAATCTAATTTTTGATAAATTAAAATTTTGGAAGGTAGGAATTCGAAAAATTTAAATTCACCTTTTAGCGTCGAAATTAAAATTCGAAGCTAAAGAGTAGGGGTGGCAATTTGGGTCAGGATTCGTTTATTCGTTCGGTTCGATTCGCTTTAAAGTGAATACGGGTTTGAAAAAATGGATTCGTTTAATAAATGGGTCAATTCGATTCAATTCGTTTATTAAACGAATCGAATACGAATTTAAGCGCATTGATTCGTTTATTCGTTTTATTATTTTATTTTACTAGTTGTTGTTATTTTTCAATTAATATACGAGAAATTATGGCTAATTACTATAGAAAAATATTATTGTTGATATTTGGTGAGATATTTTAGAAAATGTATTAATTACATATTTCATATGTATATATTTGTGAAGAATTAATGTAAATCAATTATGGTAAATTATGTTAATAAATAATATCATAACTAAACGAATATTCTTATTCGATTCGTTTAACAAACAAATCGAATACGAATCTTGATATTAGGATTCGTTTAATAAACGAATCGAATACGAATCCATCACATTTTGATTCGATTCGTTTAAGATTCGATACAAATTCGATTCGTCGATTCGTTTTGCCACCCCTACTAAAGAGACAACCCTTTAGCGACTAAATAGAATTTCGATGCTAAAGGTGCAACTTTTTAGCGTCGAATTTTAATTTCGACTCTAAAGATTGCGGTGTTTAAGTTATATTAGGAGTGTGAGTGTGAGGTTGCAGACTTCTTTTGGGAGAAAAGGGAGACGTATGTGTGACTGGGAGTGTAAGGGATAAGAGAGAAATTCGATTCAATTTAAATAACAAATAAATTGAACGGGATATCACAGTATAATGCAGGAGAAAAGATTTCACCTATTTTTTCTAGTCTCCGTGTCCTCAAGAAAATCAGCAGGCTGCTTCATCCCGGTGCAGGAAATGAATGAATCTATAGTTTCTTTATAGCAATTATGCACGAGATATGAGAGGACATTGATGGCCTGCAATAAACACTCGAAGATTAACGCCCAAAAGAAAAATTAGATAAAGCATGCCAGAGAGATGTTTATGAAGATACATTAACAAGCATTTTGGATGTTCCTTCACATGATTTGTCACGGTAACAAAATACACACACAAGCCAAAGTGAGTGACAAATGCAAAAGATACCAAGAACATATATGCACTAAAATACCGTAATGCCTGAAAGTATAAACTAACTTATAAGCTCACCAAATTCTAAACCAAACACTTGATAAATTAATTTCCCTCATCACGATTTCCTTGCAAGCCAATAAAACATTATTTGCCACTTGGCAGACACTATGAACACGGAACATCAACCCCTAAAGTCAAAACCATGGAAGATATAATGCACTAGTAAATCACAACAAAACACCAAATATGCAATCTCAATTCTGCAAAAATCCTTGTCCACTGATTTGATTACACAACTGGTCCTATTTAAATCCCATCTTTAATTTCTGTTCTTGAAGATATTCCAAGTTCAAACACTTCTCAAATACTCTCCAGAAATTCAAATGCTTCACAAAATAAAATAAATACCCCCATGAGACATATCAGTCAACTAAAACCATGGCCCTAGCTTTACTTTCAAAAGAACGAAGATAATATAAACAGCATTTGAAGGGAAAAGTAATAAAACCAAAAGTAGGGTTTCAACTTTCAATCATTGACCATTGGTGCATTTTTTATTTTTTTTTATTAAAAAAACATTACTAAAATTAGTACAATTTAACAGTTTGACCGACATAGAATGGTCAAATTTTAATTATTTCATAACACTATGCCTAAACAAAATTTGTTTAAAAAAAAAAAAGCAAGTAGAGCTTACAATATGTTCGTAC